>PVJC01019155.1:0-30590 GCA_004026665.1 Murina feae
ACCATCCACAAAAGACTTCACTAACAGTAAGAACAATTGTTCATCAAAAGGCACACTGCCCGGCTGGTGTGGCTCGGTGATTGAGTATTGACCCATGAACCAAGAGATTGCTGGTTTGATAGCCAGTAAGGGCATATGCCTGGGGTTTCAGACTTGATCCCCGGTGGGGGCGTGCTGGAGGCAGCCGATGGATGATGTTTCTCTCGTTAATGTTTCTATCTCTATTCGTCTTCCTCTCTCTCTAAATATCAATAAAAACATTTTTTAAAAAAGATACACACAAGATGATAGTGAAAACTGCCACAGACTTGGGAAAGAACACCTAATTTTAAAATGGGCAAAAGGCATGAACAGACATCTTCTGGAAGAAGATGTCCCCATGAGCAATCGGCATATGAAAAGGTGATGGGGATTATTGCATCAACAACATCAAATGAGTGTGAGATGCCTGAACAGAGTGGCTACAATTCCTTTGAGTGTATGGAGCAGTTGTACCTCACACTACTCAAGATGACATAAAGTTCAACATAAAGATGAACTTTCTGACCCAGCAGCTCCAACCTTGGTTATAAGCCCAGGAGAGCTGAGTGCATGTCCACCAAAGACTTGTACAGGAACGGTCACAGCAGCTATGATAGTAACTGCCCCCAATGAAGTAGCCCAAGTAGTGTCCACCTCCAGGAGAATGTGTCGATGGCCCAATTGTACAGCAGAATTCTAATAACCACAAAACCAGAAATACCAACTGCTCCTTTGATGAATCTTAAATTCTGTTGAGTGAAAGCCAGAAACTATGAGTACCTACTGTGTGCTTCCAGTTACAAGAAGTTCAGAAGCTGATCCACAATGATGGGCATTGGGTAGTGGTTACCTCAAGATGGGGAATCGGCAGGGAAGACCATGAGGGAAGCTTTCTAGGGTATTGGGAATATTCATCAGTCTGAGTGTATACGTGAAAATGTTCATAAAGTATATACTTAAGATGTGTGCACTGTCCTGTATAACATTATACCTCAATTTAAAAAGAAACACTTGGAGCCCAGCTGGCATATCTTAGTGGTTGAGGGTCGACCTATGAACCAGGAAGTCACAGTTCAATTCCTGGTCAGGGCCAGTTGTGGGCTTGATTCCCAGTGTGGGGTGTGGAGGAGACAGCCAATTAATGATTCTCTCTCATCATTGATGTTTCTTTCTCTCTCCCTCACCCTTCCTCTCTGAGATCAATAAAAATATATTTAAAAAAAGAAAGAAACACTTGGAAATGGCAGCCTGAATTTGTTAATGAGGCGTTACGTATTTTCAAACAAAAAAAATATGTCAAATATCAGTCCACTTTCTTAGTCATCCTACAACTCACTGAAAAACCTTCCTCAGTTTCATATTTAGCTATATATCATGCACCAAAAAATGGCTTCCACAGCGAATAGTTGTTCTCCCACCGTGTGTAAGGTTGGATGAGAAATCAGCCAGAAAATGAAAACTAGCTTTTGGGTTCAGTGACCTCTTGTAAAGACTGTTCCGTTGCAGAATGCTGAGATCCTGGTAAGGATTCTGAGGTTCAGTTTGATGCTCCCAGCTGACGTCAGACCCACGTGGCAGGACACCTTATCGGAGGGTATGATGGTTTACATTTAATCTCACATCCCCCTGGTATGGATAGTGTCACAGAACTTGGAGTTCTCCATTAGACAAGGAAGAACTATAAAGGAGTTACAAGGGGGACTGCAAATGTGACCATTAAAGGAAGCTACCATGCCCTGGTCTTGAGAAGCATTTGGTTCGAATTTGGAGCACGGCCATCCACTTGCTTTTTTGCTGGTGGTCACATAGGAAGAGATCAATTGTGCACATAAACTCAGGAAAACAGGAGGCTTTCCTGGTTGAAAAGTTACCTCATTTGGCAGATAACTTTCAAAGATGTTTGGGTACAAAGTTTACCTACTTAATGGATAATATTTCTGATGTTCTTAACAAACTGAATTTGAAACCATGGGGAAAACAACAGTGGTTCACCCTGCTGAGGGGTTAAATGACAACCCATAGACCACCCTCACTTTTGACACCTCTGCAGAGTTCAGGGGTCCCCAAGACACCCTCAGGCTTGAGGATTCTCTAGAAAAATCTCAGAACTCTCTGAAAGGTATTACACTGGTGATTATAGTTTATTAACTATAGCATCCAAATTAAAACAAGCTAAAGGAAGAGGTATGTGGAGGAGCATCCAGGAGGGCTCCACGCCTTGAACTTCCTTGCACCACGGAGTCCCAGACAGCACTAGCAACATCCTGAAACAATGGACACAGAGCATTGCCAGCTGGGGAATCCTCGGTGTCTAGGTTTTTTTTATTGGAATTTAGTCACATAAATACAACTGCCCATGTGGCAGATATCTCTAGCCCCTTTGTAGGTTGAGCCGATATCGTATGATCCAGTGCCCCTGCCCTAAATCACATTCTCAGACTATCTGGGCCCAGTGTGCCCATCAGGCAGGACACTCCAGGGGGTTCAGAGATGGTCTCCCAGGAGCCGAGGGCGAAGGCCAGACCTCTCTCTGGGCCAGGATGAATTTTTTTTGCAACTACATGTCACACACTGGGAAGATTCCAAAGGGCTGGTTACTGCGCCATCTCAAGCAGCTGGGGTGGGATAAAATGGGAGGTTGCCTAACTTGCACTTTCTTGTCTCAGACTTCCAATTGCTCCTTTCCAAAAGAGAAAATGAAACTTGGATTTTTTTTTTTTTTTCATTGCTTTCCAGAACCCTATAATTATCTAAATTCTATACCTGAATTCAATCTAGAGCCTGAGGAGAGAATGAATTGTTACAACTTGGGTTTTTGGTATCAGGACTATGTCAGCTTTGAAATCAGAGTCAGGAGCCTGCCTTGTGGAGCAGGAGGATGTGGTGCTGCCCTTATTGACCCGAGGGACCACAGGTGGGAGCCTGGGTGGCACCTTGATGTGATGACTCACCTGAAGTGGCTCAGCTATGCCTCTGCTGCATGTCTGAGCAGTGACGTCCTTCTGTCAGCTGGCATCAATCCAAATGTTGCTTTTCACTGTTTGTTTCAAGATGCCCCGGTTATATTTAAATAGCAGTGCAATCTAATAAAATAGTACTGTGCAAAATAACCCTCGTTCCATTACACCTAAGCCATGCCCACCAGCCAAACCACGCCCGCCAGCCAATCAGAGCAATGGTTTGCAAATTAACCCAGCCAAGATGGCAGCCGGTAGCCACGGAGCTAGAGCAAACAGGAGGCTTCAGCTGCACCAGCAATGGAGGAAACTACGTGCCTAGGCCAGCTGTGGCCTCCGCTCAAGGCAACAAAGTTTCAATTATAGAAGCCACAGAGCTGAAGCAAATAGGAGGCTTTGTTGCCTGCCTAGGCAGGCTGTGGCTCCACTCAAGACAACAAAGTTTCAATTATAGAAGATAAATAAACCCCAGAAACGTACTTCCAGCCAGCCTCGCTGGCACCTTGGGTCAATGGGAGCTGTGGCCAGCCTGCGAACAGCCCTAAGCCCCTCACCCAGGCTGGCCAGGCACCCCAGTAGGGACCTGAACCCTGAAGAGTCTGTGGGCAGCCTGAAAATAGCCCTCAGCCCCTCACCCAGGCTGGCCACACCCCCATGAGGTGAGGGTCCCCACTGGGGGGCTTGGCCAGCCTGCAAACAGCCATCAGTCCCTCACCCAGGCTGGCCAGGCATGCTAGCAGGTGGACATCCCCTGAGTGGTCCCAGACCGCGTGAAGGCACAGGCTGGGCTGAAGGACCCCCCCCTCCCCCCAGTGCACAAATTTTTGTGCACCGGGCCCCTAGTCTTGTATAATACTCTCTTTGTATTTACATCCTTATCCATATGAAGGTAATGTCCTGTCTTGTAAGCTTAGCTTCCTCACATGTGTCACATTCAGGGCTGCCTTGCCCCTCCCTCTCAAGGCCCCATGCGCCCTGTGAGTGGCACTTCCTAGCTTTGTGTGGGCATCTAGCCTTCACAGCCACGGCTGCCTCAAATGAGTTGTGGTGAAAATGCACTTTGCGAGGTAGGGCCCCTGGAGAGTATATACTGCGCCTTTGACCTCTGCTGGCACAAATGGCCCCAGGTGGCTTCAGGTGGAAGTGCTTTGTATGCAGAGCCTGAGAACAGCAGGAGCCCGCCAGGGGAGGGGGGACTAATGTCACAGGTAGAGGAGATGGCTGGTGCAGAAGCCTGGAGGCTGAGTGCACAGGTCCTCCCCTCCCCCCCCCCCACCAGAGGAAGCTGAGGGCCCCCCACAAGGGTCAAGTCAGAGTGCCAGGCGTCACATGTGCCTTTTGATGATTAGAAATCTCAAATGGCATCAAAGAATCCACTGGTCAACAGCCAAAATCAAAATCTGGATTAAGGAATTAAGTTGGAAGTAAGAGTTTGCACTTCAAACATAAACATGCAAGTAAGTCAGTGACAGGCTCCTGGGTCAGGTTGGTTTCTAATCTCGGGGCTGTGATGCCGCCAGTTGGTGTCTTCCTTTCTTGATCCTTCAGAAGCACTGTCTGCAGAAGCCAGTTAGCAGGTGTGCAAATATCCTGGGGGCCTTGGGAAAGGTTCTAGACCAGTGCATTTGCTGACATGCTGCCTCCGCAGGCAGGCAGGCAGGCCGGCCCCAGAGGGCCCCATACAACCTTTTGCATACCCTCAGGCCGCAGTAGCTGTAGGGGCTGTGGGGCAAGTGTCACAGAGATCTGGTTTCAATGTGTGTCTCTCAGCCTGTTTCCAAGTCTACGGCACAAAAATGGAAGCCCCTGTGTGGGTTATAGAGACCCCCAGTGAGATAACGCGGGCCAGGCATGCAACTCAATGACCACTGTGGGTGAAGAAGGGTCCAGCCAGATCCACTTCAGTGGCACCATCAGCCCAGGCCTGGACCTAATGGGAACTGCCCAGGGCCTGCCGGCACTTGTCCTTTGCCCTGCATCTCCATTGTTAGAATCAAAAAGAAGGTAACTCTTCAGATTTGAAAGGTTATACCTTGATTTACAAGAAAAAGTGGGACAACTTAAGTCCAGGGTAGGTTGTCAGTTTGAAGCATTCTTAGGAGAGGCCACTACAGGTGGCTCCCAAGATCCTCAGGATGGGCCCCTGGAGGGGAGAGGGCAGAGGGTGGAAGCTGTACCCCGAGGGGGCAGCGAGGCCTCAGGATTCTCTAGCCTCAGCCTCCAGAAGGCCAGATGGCCCTTCATCTGGAGCCCCAGCCCAGAATGAGTGATTCCAAGAGGAGGAGGCGGCGCAGCCTGCGGGTCCAGGTCTGGGGTCAGCACTATCTGCTCAGCACCCAGCCAGGTGTCTCACCTGAGAGGCACCGAAATGAGATGTCTTAGAGAAGTGCTGATCCCATCATCAAGCCCCGGGCCAGCCTGAGAGTGAGTGCAGGCCGGGCTGAGGGCCCAGTGGGGCTGAGGGCCACAGGAGGATTAGCCAGGTGCCCATGGAGCCGTGCTGTGGTTCTGAGCCTGCCGGGGAATTAATTGGAATAAGCTCCACGTGCCTTGTTTATTCTACTGTTTATCACACAAAATAAACAGGTTTAGAAGGGTCTTCAAGCTGGAATTATATAAAGCTTCAAACAGGGCAGGGACAGTGACCTGGACTCTGGAAATAAGTAGATTTGGGTGAAGAGGTTGAACCTTGACCGCCTCCCGTGGAGTCCTGTCCAGGTGAGAACCTTCTAAAGTACGCAGTCATTTCCTCAAGCTTGTGCTACTTGTGTATGCAGGGAAAACAAAAAAGGTGTTCATACAATAGGAGATACCAGACAGGTAACACAGGAGGTATGAAATGACCGGGGGGAAAGGATGGGAAAAAAGGTCTGAAGATGAGGTCAAGTAAGTGAGAAATCACAAAGGGTAAAATGTAGCCAAGAGACAGTTGGATAAAAGGATAAAAAGATGAATTGAGAAATGTTGAACTTCTGAGGTCAAACTAGTTAAAAATATAAGTTAACCAAGATGAAAAATTAGCTGGAGGGAAGGAAGAAAGAGTGGGTATGAGGTCACGAGGTAGGTGTGGAAGTGGTCCGTCAGCCCTAGACTGCAGCAGCAGTTTCCCCTGCTGCCCTCGATTCCCAATGTGGGGATCTGCAGTCCTTGGCACTTCAGAAGGAGCTTGACGTCCTCTCTACCATAGACCCACCTGCTCAGCACTCGGAGCTGCCGACGTGGATTAATTCAGAAAATGAAGCACAAATTCTTGAGGCCATGGTCCCCTAGCTCCACAGGAAGTGGCCTTGGGCCTCCCTGCACTCACATGACCACCTCTGCAGGCCTCTGAGAAATGCTCTGTGCACTGCCATAAACCTGTCAGGCGTGCTCTGTTACTTGTCCTGGTCACCCACAGCTAATGCCTTCCGCGCGCCTGCCACGGCAGAACACAGCCCTCGTGAGAAAGCCGGCACATACACACAAAGTACAGGCCACACCTAGGAGCGCGTCTGGATTGTGATCCAGCTTCTGCTGCTTGCTCTGTGACCTGGGCCTTCTAGCTTTCTCCCCTGAAGCTCAGGTCTTGCCTCCAAAATTCAGGTTTCAAACTGAGTGGTTTCCCGGTTTGGGTTACTTGGAGGAGGGAGTCAGGATTTTTAAAAAAATAAGATTTGGAATTTATATTTCAACTAGATTGAGACATGCACCCCCAGGTGTGTTGTTGGCTCATTTGAAACTATCAGCTCATTAGACAGTCATCATCGGAACCTACAGCCAGTGTAGCCCTTGGCATTTGGACCCTGCAACAAAGCCCCACCCTCTCTCTGCACTGAAAGAGTGTGGAATGCGGGGCAGCCCATGAACCATTCTCACTGGTGAATATCATTTCCCTCTCACTCATGCTTAGTCAGAATTTTTTCTGTACCTCAAAGCTGTAAATTCAACACTGAAACAGATCTTTTTAAAAAAACATATATTTTATTGATTTTTTACAGAGAGGAAGGGAGAGGAATAGAGAGTTAGAAACATTGATGAGAGAGAAACATCGATCAGCTGCCTCCTGCACACCTCCTACTGGGGATGTGCCCACAACCAAGGTACATGCCCTTGACCGGAATCGAACCTGGGACCTTTCAGTCCGCAGGCCGACGACGCTCTATCCACTGAGCCAAACCGGTCAGGGCTGAAATAGATCTTTTAAGGGTGGATGGATGCTCAGCTAGTGGAGGCTCTTAGTAAATATTCGTAAGTAAGTGCATCTACCTCAGACTTCTTACTTTCTAATCCTTACGATGTCCTTCATTTGGTAATGTATCCAAACATTAAGACAGGAAATAATTCTATACTAGTACAACTAACCCCTTTTAATGTGTTTCATCAATTCATTTTCAAACTTTGTTTATTGAGTACCTCCCGAGATCTGTTTCCTATACATATTTTGCTAAATAGGTTTGAAAATACTGAGTTGCTCATATCCAGGACCTTTGTTGGCTCAGTTCACTGGTTTAGAGTCAAAAGAGAAAATGGTCTAGAAGGTGTCCTTGAGAGATGGCATAGGAACATTGTGTGAACTGGACTCTAGGGAGGAGAGCAGGGCTGAGGGAGTCCTTCCAGGCAGGTGGGGACCACCTCTATCTTGAGCACCACCTTCAGTCGATTGCTTGTGCCTGCCTGAGACTGGGAGGCTCAAGGGATAGTGCTGTGATCAATTTTTTATGTCTGTCCCATCAGAGGATGTGGAAGTAAGGACACCAAGCAGGATGGTACCACTGCTGTTAACATTCTTTCTGTTGTTTCACACCAGGGGTCAGCAAACCAAATCTGCAAGTCAGCAGCAAAGAAAAAAAAAAAAAAATCTGCCTTAGCCAGTTTGACTCTGGTTCTATTCCTGGTCAAGGGCGCATACTTGGGCTGCAGGTTTCAATCCCTACCCCGTTTGGGTGCATGCAGTAGTAACCAATCAATGTGTGCCTCTCTCCCCTGCCCCTCTCTCTAAAAACCTATGGAAAAAATATCCTTGGACCGTAACCAGTTTGGCTCAGTGGATAGAGCGTCACCCGGGGACTCAAGGGTCCCAGGTTCAATTCCGGTCAAGGGCATGTACCTTGGTTGCTGGCACATCCCCAGTAGGGAGTGTGCAGGAGGCAGCTGATCGATCGATGTTTCTCTCTCTCTCATTGATGTTTCTAACTCTCTATCCCTCTCCCTTCCCCTCTGTAAAAAATCAATAAAATATCTTTTAAAAAAAAATCCTTGGGTGAAGGTTAAAAAAAAACAACTGGCCTGCCACCTGTGTATGGACAGCCTGTGAATTAAGAATGGTGCTATTTTTTAGATGATTTTGAGAACATTAAAAGACTGCTATCTCATGATGTGAAATTCAGATTTCGTTGTTTATAAATAAAGTTTTATTGGAACACAGTCAGAGCTCATTCACCTGTAAAGTCTGCGGCTGCTTTTGTGCAACAATGACAGATAGGATATGGCCCACGAAGCCTAAAATATTTATAGTGACTGTTAACAGAAAAGGGTTGCTGACCCTTGGTTTAGAGTGGGGTGTGATATAGGAGGTAGAGTCGCTGGCTTAGACTAGGGGACTTCTTCTCACGTCCTGCCTGCCACCAATTTTCTGTGTGTCTGTAGCCACCTTTCATAGCCTCTCTGGTTTTTTCCATCTGTTGAGCGAGGGGTACTGATAGATGATCCCTTGGATACTGGAAGTCCATGGTTCTGTATTTTCAGGGCTCTGTTGTTCTCTTCTGCTTCTTTGTTCCTCTTCCAGGAGATGTAATTTTGTTTAAGGCTAAACCAAATAATATACTCATGGGGTTGTGTCAGTTCAGACTTTTGGTTTCTGCATGTGAGGAACCCAGTTCTAAGCTCTTCATGCAGAGTAGGGATTGAGGCCATGGGAGGGGTTAGTGAAGACTAGTTCTTGGGACCTAGACTCGTCTGTCACTTCTCTCTTCCCACGGTTCTCATGGCTGAACCATGGCTACCATAAGTGACTGCTACTTCCCCAGCTGGTGGTAGAAAATCCCGGAAAAGGACTCTGATTGGCTGGCTGGTGCTGTGGTCCTGCTTGATGATAGTCAGCCCCTCCAAGTTAGTGTAGGGGAGAGCACTTTGCCACAGAGAGACAAACACTACAGGTTAAATAATAAGGGTCCCCACCAAGGCTATTTAAGCTCCAAGTAGAAGGGCTTGTAAAATTAGACAAGGCTTCGGTCTCTCTGAGCACCTCCTGCATGTCATGTCCTGTTGCAGTGATGGAGACTGGGCAGTGACGAGGTTGAGGAAAGTCCCTGCTCTGGGAGCTGACATCTAGAGGTAGAATAACATCATCATTTTGCTCATCATCGTATGGATTGTCAGCAACAGCCATGGTTGCTGTTGCCAAACCAGTGACAGCTGAGCTAGAAGCATTAGGGCCATGGCGGGCTGATCCTGACAGCCTCATGGTTCTTCCAGGCGCCTTCATTTCCTTCCCACCCCTGCCGGGACTGCCAGACACGGGGCAGGAGTTCTGAACAACTCTGTCTGCAGGAGCTTTTTCAGAGCAAGTCTCACAAGATAGGAGGCTGCTGCAGTATGCTCTGCAGTGGGACTCCTGGTATTTGCTTCCGGAGTCTTTATATAGCAGGATGGTATATAAGTGACAGCACAGGGTTGGGGGTGGTGAGGCACCCTGGTTAGAGGTGACCTTCACGGGACCCAGGTTCAAACCCTGCCCTGTGACCCTGAGACTTTCTTTCTCCCTGCTCTCTCTTCCTCCATTCATCAAATGTTCATTGAGCACCTGCTGCGTACTAGGCTTTGCTCCAGGTGCCACAGACAGAGCAGTGAATAAAACACCTAAGGCTCTGCCCTCATGGCTCGTGTTCTGGGTGTGATGAGATGAATGGTAACTTCTATGGACAGAAACTAACCAGGGCAACCAGCCTCATATCCAGTCATGTAAAAAGGTGAAAATATCCAAGCTTCGGGAAGAAAATGCAATATCTCTGTGATCTGGGCGTAGGCAAAGATTTCTCTAACAAGGCAGGAGAAATGCCAGTTATAAGAGGAAATACTGATAAATTAGACTTTGATTAACACTAGTGCCTGTTCATCAAAAGACCATCCAGGGAGTAAGAAGACACGCCATAGATTGGAGAAGGGGTTTGCAATAAATATGTCTAACAGAGCACTCCCAGGGAAAGCAGAGACATGAACAGGTGTGCCTGAAAGACTGTCAGACCCCAGTGCAGCTGTGAAGGAGTGGAAATGTGAATTAAAACCACAAAGTGACAATGCACAGCAGGATGTAGACCACCCACATCGAGGAGGGGCGACGGGAGCAAGTGCAGCTGCACAGAACCAGGATGCTCGCTCACCTGCTGCTGGGGGAGGGGACACGGGCTCAGTAGCTACTGAAGCTGGGTGCTCTCTGCCCCGTGACCCAGCACTTCTGCCCCCAGGTAAATTCCTGAGATGCGAGCCAAAAAGTCAGACACAAGTGTCCGCAGCCACTTGTTTTATATAATATCCCAAAACGGACACAGCCTGGTGCCCCTCAACAGCAGATAGACAAGGGGACCACGGGGGGTGCCTGCTGTGGAGCACAAGGCAGTTACTAAACAGTGAGCTGCTACACCCGCCAATGGATAAACCGCATGGGTGGCGGTGAGAGGCACTGCCAGGCCTGGGGGCTCACCCTGTGGATCCTGTAACATCAACTTCAAGAAAAAGCCAAGCTCAGCCAGTGTCAAAGGTCAGGGAGGCTACCAGGAGCCTTGGACACCTCGGGGAGCCAAGTGCTGAAGATGTGTACCTTTGTTTTACAGCTCATGCCTCCTTTTTTATTGAGAGGTCTGAGGGCAAGGTGGACAGCAGTCAGAACACTCAGGAGAAGGTGACATTTGTGCTGAGGTGAGGGCAGGATCCTGGGTTCCTTAGGAGAGCAGTGATGTGGGCCCTGACATGAGTGTGAGGAGGTACAGAGAGGGACGCTGACATCAGAGGCCATAGACAGTCGATCCTGGAGAACTGTGTGACTGTCAGAAGGACTTTGGGATTTATTTACAGGAGGTGGACAGCTGTGGGGTGTCCATCTCTGATAATCAAAGAGATGAGGAGGGCCTGGCCGGCATGGCTCAGTGGTTGAACATCAACCTGTGAACCAGGAGGTCACCGTTTTGATTCCCCATCAGGGCACTTGCCCAAGTTGTAGGTTCTATCCCCAGTGTGGGGCCTGCAGGAGGCATCTCATCATTGATGTTTTTATCACTCTCCTCTCTTCTCTGAAATCAATACAAATATATTTTAAAAAGAGAAAGAGCGAGAGCGAGTGAGCCCTGGCTGGTTTGGCTCAGTGGATGGAGTGTTGGCCTGCGGACTGGGGGGGTCCCGGCTTCGATTCCGCTCAAGGGCACATGCCCAGGTTGTGGGCTTGGTCTCCAGTGTGGGGTGTGCAGGAGGCAGCTGATGGGTGATTCTCATCATTGATGTTTCCATCTCCCCCTCTCCCTCAGAAATCAATAAAAACATATTTAAAAAAGAGAGAGAGACAGATGAGGGTTGGTGAGCCAGTCTGGATGGCTCTTGATTTCAAGCCAGTGGTTTGGGGTTTAGTGAACTGACTCTCTAAGGGGCTTCTGAGCAATTAAAATCTTAAATCGGTGCCTTTCCAAGAAGCCTTGGCCGTCTGAGAGAGGACAGTTTTAAGAGGCCCTGTGGTCCTGGCACCCTCTCCTTCCTTGTGTATACCCAGGTCGAGGCCACCTGCGCTCAGAGCTCATTACAACTGAGAAGGATTGTTGGGCTGGTGGCAAGTGGGCCTTTATTCCTCAAAGACTCAATTCCCCCAAGGTTTGTAAGAGGAAGCCCTGTTTCTTTGCTCTCAAACGATTTCTTAGGCTGACAGAGGAGAGGGGGTTTTGTTTTGCAACTTTCTGCTCTATTGCAGCACTAGAGTCCCAACTCTGGAACTCCCAGAAGGCCACACGCACCCCTGAGGCCGGCCACCTGCATGGATTTCACGGGTGACAGGGCGTGTGGCCAGGGTCCACTGGCCCTGGCACTGCAAGCAGGGCTTTTCAAACTGGACGTCTGTGCCTGTTAGTGGGCTATGGAGTGAATTTTGTGGGTCCTCGCTGGCATTTCTCAATGAGATAGAGTAGAAATCGGAGTCCATTGCACTTTGTAAGGGAGACTAATGCCCCACAGAACTTGTTATTTGACACGTGTGGGTGAGAGTCCTGGGTCAGAGGGTAAAATGCAATGCTCCCCAGCGTTGTGCCAAAGTGTGGGATGACACTGCCGTGAGAAAGGAAGCCTCTGCGTGTTTTGTTACCTGTTCTCATTTCTGGAGTTTACATAAATGAATTGCAGTTGTTTGTTGCCAAACCACCTATCCGCCTGTTCGTGAGAGAAAGGAAACCTGTGTCAGGAAGGAGCTCCCTGGCTGGGAAGGACATCCTGCAAGGGGTGTGCCCTCCCTTACCTGTGGCACCTGGACCCCACACAGGGCAGGAAAGAAAGCAGGTGGCGGCCACTTACTGGCGTCCTCACGTAACACTGGGAGGAGGGCAAGGCCCGAGGTGGGCTGTGTCCTGCCAGGGCAGGTGAACTTTTGCCTTAGTTCCTTCATCACAACAATAGAAATAACAGTGTGATGAGAACCTGTGTTAAAGTGTGTCTGGCCCACAGCAAGTGTTGGCAGTTGGCCAAGACAAGTAAGGTTCAGGAACTGGGTTCCAGCCCGTGTTTCAGGCCAGGGCCCTCATGCACAAAAACCCCAGATGAACAAAGGCTTCCAGGGATCCCACTGGGAACAACCTCGGGGAGGCGGTGCTGGCCAAGCTGCTCCTTCAGGCCATTATGAAATTGGGACATCCAGCGCCAAAACCCAAATGGCAGTTGTGTTGTCACTACTGTCTTCCAGAATAGTAAACAAAAACAAGAGGACCCGGTGAGGAGGAAGCTGGTCTTGCAAGGAATGTCAGGTCATAAAACCCGAACAAAGCCCTGTCCTGTGGTAGGGCAGAGCCTGAAACCTAAGAACACCTGGGGGAAGGGTAGATGGACAGAATACTCCCTTCAGGGCCTGGGGTGAGGGAGTATATTTGCAAATCAATGAACTTGAGGGGCAATTACAAAGCAGGGTTCTCCAGTGCTACCCCTACTCTGATTTGGATAAACAATCCCTGAGTCCACACATGTTATTAAAACTGTGATTTCTCCACTTCTTCAAAGTGTCGCTTAGTTTTTTGGTCTTTCTGCAACAGGGGGGCATACTTTGGGATGGAGTGGGCAGGCTGCTCTGTCCTTTGAGAATTCTGTTGAAAAGAAAAGGAAAGCAGTTGAGCCGAAGGGGCTCAGCCCACGGGCAGCTCTGAGTCTGAATCCACGGTCTCTGAGATGTGACTGAAAAGCCAGAAGGAGGTGGACGGCCGAGTGGGTCAGACAGCAGGACCTGGATAAAAGCGCAGCTGGGATGTGTGCGCGCCTGGGTGGGGAGAGGCCTGGAGAGCAAGGTTGCCACCAGGTCACCAACTCCCCGGATGGCCCTGGGCCTCTGCTGACTCTTGGAGCCCCAGCAGGACTGAACTCCTGGGGCACGATAGGTTACTGAAGGCAGAACCGCCATCCTGCAGGCTGGCTGAACAGCAGGGAGTCTGACACAGGGGGCATTGTCTTCTCCCCTGGTCCTTTAGGCCTTGAATCCAGCACCTATTCACTCCCTCCTGGAATGATGTCTCATTTGAGCTGCTGTCCCTAGTACAGAGCCACCAGGCTCAGGTGTGGTGTAACCTGCTGGCCCGCTGCACAAGTTTCTCCACAAGTGAGACCCAGGAGTGGGTGCAGGAGGCCCGGTCATCTCTCCTGGGTACACATGCCATGTCTTTCCTCAGCTCCCTGCGGAGAAACAGGCTGGGGAAAGGGCTAGAAAACAGCTTTTATCTTTCATTAATATATTGCTGGGGGGCATCTTTCTTCCTGGGTTTTTGCCAGAGTCTCTGAAGGCCACTGCTCCTAAGTGCTGCCTACAAGAAACACAGCATGCTTGCAAACAGTCACCTCTCTGAAAATGGTGGTGCTCAGTGCTCCCAGCACCGAGCAAACTGATACTTGCCTTATGCATAATCGTCATCTGTCCAGTGCCGAGGCTGGCTTGTGGCATGTGGGCTGAGGGGGTCGGGGAAGTTGGGTGAGCTCAGAGCCTGGATTGACATATATCCCTCGCCTCTCCATGCATGGTCCTCTCAGGAATGTTCCAGAGCTCTCAAGACAGCACAGGTACAGGAAATAGCTCCTAAGTCCGCTTTGACTTTCTCACCCTCTGTCATCAAACCATGAGGGGGCGGGGCTCCCCAGTTGGCGGGGCCTGTGAGTAATGTCCGTTCTGTTCCCTTACAGTAGCAGTGGACGTCAGCTCAGCGAGGTGTTCATCCAGCTGCCCTCCCGCAAGGAGCTGCCCGAGTACTACGAGCTCATCCGAAAGCCCGTGGACTTCAAGAAGATTAAGGTAGCCCCAGCGTGGGGGGAGGGGCTCTCACTGACCCAGCACCTTGGCCCCCTGGCTAGAGACCCGACCATTGTCTCCTGGGTTCCTTGTGCCCCCAAGTGTCCCAAGGATGTGTGTGTCATCAGGCCACCAGCGTTCAGGACTCCTGCAGGGTTACCCAGACTTCAGGCCTCAGTCACGAGGCTCTTGTGTTTGGTGGGTCTGGGCTTCTAAGTCTGCACAGAGGAGCCTGAGACTCGGCCGTGACCTTGTTAAGCAGAGGGACTCCCAGCCCCGGGCCCCCAGGCGCAAGGGGGAGCCCTACGCTAAAGCTGCTCTCTGGTCCCCGCAGGAGCGCATCCGCAACCACAAGTACCGCAGCCTCAACGACTTGGAGAAGGACGTCATGCTGCTGTGCCAGAACGCGCAGACCTTCAACCTGGAAGGCTCCCTGGTGAGAGGCGCTCCTTGCCAGCTTTTGCCCCCTTCACAGCGGGGCCCCAAACTACCATGCCTCCGCTTCATTTTGAAGTGACTGGTGTAAAAATAATTCCCAGCTCGGAACATTTTACTAATTATAAAAGCAGTATGTGTTCATTACTGAAAAAAAGGGCAGAAAATAAAGGCAAGTAAAATAGAGAAAGGAAACTCGGTCCCATCCACCCAGGTGGCCCCGGGAACAACTCCTGTTTATCTTGGAATTTTCTTTTTAATTCGCTAGGGAACCCTCTTGAAAGGGATCTTATGGGCGTTTCCTTTCCTAGGATGAAATTAACACACAGTCTCAATGTAGCAGTTTGGCCAAGTGTGTTTGGAATAGGTGCCTCCTGGAAAGGTTTTATAGTCATAAATTTGGGGAAAATAAGGGATGTCCGTTTCTGATTACTGTAGATCTCAGAGCCTTTAAAGGTGCTCGCTGTGATTCTGGGGGAGGATCCTTCAGCTGTTTCTTTGTTGGGGGTGTTTTTTGTGTGTGTTGCTTTTTCTACCTTCAGCTATTTCTAAACTGACACCCCTGACCTTTTGTCTGGAACCATTTCATAATCCTGGTGTTCTCTTGGGCACCGATTGGGAAAGGACAGTTGAGATGTCCCTCTGTCCCATATGGGCCAATCTGGCCAGAGCGCCCCCTCCATTGGGCCCCAGCCTCTCAATACCTGCGTGTTTCTGCCCAGATCTACGAAGACTCCATTGTCCTACAGTCTGTTTTCACCAGCGTGCGGCAGAAAATAGAGAAGGAGGATGACAGTGAAGGCGAGGAGAGCGAGGAGGAGGAAGAAGGCGAGGAGGAAGGCTCAGAGTCTGAGTGTGAGTCCTGGGGTGTCTGAGTGGGTGGTGGTGGCTTCCCGGGATACTCAGGATCATAGGGCTCATGCCCACCTGAGAGAAACAGAGGTCTGGTACCTGTCCATTCACAGTCTGCCCAGCTCCCAGGTGCCCCCAACTCGGGAGGTGCCGAGCTCATGTTTTTGCCCCCCTTTTTGATCCCACCCCAGCCCGCTCGGTTAAAGTGAAGATCAAGCTGGGCCGGAAGGAGAAGGCACAGGACCGGCTGAAGGGGGGCCGGCGGCGGCCAAGCCGTGGGTCCCGGGCCAAGCCAGTAGTGAGTGACGATGACAGTGAGGAGGAGCAGGAAGAGGTAAGCCCCAAGGCCCTGGGACAGGCGGGAGGTCCAGTGGCAGTTGGGTCATTGGAAGTCCGTCCCCATGCCAGCTCCTGGACCCTTACCAGGTGTATCAGTTAATAATGCGGATTTTTTCCAATAGATGGAGTTACACATATGTTGATATATATGTGATTTGATATGTATGCTATTTTGTTGTATTGACAGCAAGCTTCCAAACTTCATATGTCACCCTGACCAGTTTGGCTCAGTGGACAGAGCACCGGCCTGCGGACTGAAAGGTCCCAGGTTCAGTTCCGGTCAAGGGCATGTACCTTGGTTGAAGGCACATCCCCAGTAGGAGGAGGTGTGCAGGAGGCAGCTGATCGATGTTTCTAGCTCTCTATCCCTCTCCCTTCCTCTCTGTAAAAAAATCAATAAAATATACTTAAAAAAAAAAACACAACTTCCTATGTCAAATTTGCTGAAGGTGTTATCATTAGCTATACTTGTACACTTAAAAATGTCGAATTTCATGCCAAAAAAAGAGCATTTGCGGGAAGTTTTAATTCATTATTTTGAAGAAAAGTGCTGCTGAAAGTTATCGTATACTTCGAGAAGCTCATGGTGAACATGCTCCATCTTGATATTTGTGAACACTGGTTTAAACTCTTTAACAGTGGTGATTTTGATGTAAAAGACAAAGAATGTCCGGGTCAACGGGAAAAGTTTGAAGACCATCAATTACAAGCATTATTGGATGAAGGTGCATGTCAAACTCAAAAACAACTTGCAAAAAGATTAAACGTTGCTCAGCAAATAATTTCCAATCATTTATAAGCCATGGGAAAGATTTCAAAGGAAGGAAAATGGGTGCCACATCAACTGAACGAGAGACAAATGGAAAACCGAAAAGTCATCAGTAAAATGTTGCTTAAATGGCACGAAAGAAAGTCTTTTTTGCATCAAATTGTGACTGGCAATGAAAAATGGATTTATTCTGAGAATCCCAAACGCACAAAATCATGGGTTAATCCAGGTCAACCATCAACATCAACTGTGAGGCCAAATTGCTTCGGAAAGAAGACAATGCCCTGCGTTTCGTGGGATCAGGAAGGTGTGGTGTATTATGAGCTTCTAAAACCAGGTGAAACTGTTAATACTGATCGCTACCGACAACAAATAATCAATTTAAACAATGCTTTGATCGTAAAACAATCAGGACGGGCCAGAAGACACAGCAAAGTAATTTTGCTTCATGATGATGCACCATCACACACTTCAAAACCAGTTAAAGACACGTTAAAAGGTCTTGCCTGGGAAGTGTTAACCTTCCTGTCGTGGTCACCACACCTTGCTCCTTCAGATCACCACTTGTTCCGATCGATGGCACACGCACTTTCTGAGCAGCACCTTAAAACGTAGGAAGAAGTGGAAAATTGGGTCTCTGAATGGTTTGCTTCAAAACAAGAAAAGTTCTCTTGGGACGGTACCCACAAATTACCTGAAAGATGGGGGAAATGAGTAGCTAGTAATGGACATTACTTTGAATAAAGCACTTTGGATGTTTCTCTTGAAATTACCTTATTTTCTGATTATGAAATCCGCATTAGTAACTGGTACACCTGTTAGGCTCTCACATCCCCGCTCCACAGATGGGGAAACGGGCTCAGCGTATGACATGTAACTCAGGCCCAAGTCCATGTGATGCCAGAAGCAGTTCTCTGCACCAGTGGTGCCTGGCGACAGGGTGGGTATCCCGTTCTGTTCCCACTGCAGCAGCCTGCACAGCTGCCTTCCAGGACCCCAGGGCTGTCCTGCCATGGCCCATGGTGGGACCAGGTCTTTTTTGAGCTCAGGGGCAGGAGACACTGGGATTTGAGATGCCCCTGTACAGCCCCTGTCCCCTCAGCCTTCCCAAGCACACACAGTGCCTGGCCATCCAGCCACAGTTGTCACAGTGTCCTTACCCCATTTGCCTGGGTCTCTCTGCTTGGGGCTGTGTTCTGGCCAGCCTGGAAGGATTTCCTAACAACGCTAGTGGGTTAAAAAAGACCTGGCTCCACAGTTCCAAAAGGTTAGGGAGCAAAAACCATGCACGAATGGGCCAGATGCCTGTCCCCCGTCGCAGGCTGTGGTCCCCACACACTGGGGAGAAGCTGCAGGCTCGTCAAGCCCACAGAGGGTGGTTTTGGGGATGTGGGGTGTGGGAGCAGACCCACATGCTGGGTCTAAATAAGCTTTGTCTCCTGGTCCCAGTCCAGACACCTGGCCCTTCCCTGCTGCAGTGCCTGAGCAGTTAGTTCACTTACGAGCCTGAGTTTCCGCTTCTACAAAGCAGAGAGGTTGACTGGATTATGTGGGCAGGCTCCTGGCCAGGCTCAGTAGGTGCATTGTGGTGTTGCTCTTTTTCTGTAGCCTTTGCAATAATAGCAAAACTAAGTACCTTGCAATAAATCCGACTGAAGACGTACATGACCTTACGAGGGTGTCGGTGCTGCCCTGAACATCAGGAGGGGTGCCCGTGCTTCAGGAGAGGAGGTCTGGACTATAAGAGTGCCCCACCTGCCCAGTCTGGACCCAGCAGGGCATTTTATGGCCCTTGCCAAGCTGCTCGAAATGTTTAAACAGAAGAGCAAAGATCTTTCATGGTTAGGGACAGCCACGTGGTTTTGAAATGCAAGGTCAGGGGCACAAGGACGGGGAAGACAGCAGTGGGACGCAGCAGGGAGGGCCTGAGGCCAGAGACCGCTCCACCTCCAGCCTCACAGGGCTTGTGCTGCTCACGGTTCCCTCGCCTCCGCCAGTGTTTCAGCCTCAGGGTCCCCTCCAGGATGCAGAGGACTCACGCTCTCGCTCTCTTCTCCTGTCCCCCTCCAGGACCGCTCAGGAAGTGGCAGCGAGGAAGACTGAATCCGGACATTCCAGAGTCTCCACCCCAAGCCCCTCGTCCCAGAGGCGAGGCGGTGTAGCTCTTAGCAGTAACGGGTAGCAGCAGATGTAGTTTCAGACGTGGGGTATAACTGTATAAACAAAAATCTTCCATATTTATACGGCAGAGAAGATGTAGGGCTGTTTGTGTCTGGTCCTGTCCTGGCATCAGTAGCGTTTGTTAACAGCATTAACTGTTTAAAATGACAAAGAATTACGAATCGGGGAACACATGACACCTGTTTTTCTTTTCCTTTCTGGCAGTACTGTTGCGGCCGCAGTTCGGAATCACTGTAGTTTAAGCCGTGGATGCATGTGTGTAGCCGTCCACTCCTTGTACTGTATTTTATCGGACAGGTCACACTCGCTGGGGCCCGGCGGGGGTATGTCAGTGTCACTGGATGTCAAACAGTAATAAATTAAACCAACACCGAAACTCATCCCTTTGCCTTCTTCTGGTGGACTCATTCCCGCTCCTGGCGCATGGGCAGGGAAGCCTGGCAGCCTGTGAGGAGCCTCATGCACCAGCTCCGGGTAACCTCTCACAGTGGAGACTGAGGCCAACCTCACAGCATCTAAGGACAAGCTCAGGGTCTTGGCCCTGCTGCTGTCATTCCCATCACTTGTTCAAGCCTGCCCTGTCACAGGAGGCAAGCAGCGTGGTCCCTGCCTTACCTGCAGCCACGGTGGGATCAGGGGGATGGTCACCAACCAACCGGCAGGTGCCATACAAAGCGGTCAGAGCTTTCCAGTCCACCATCCGGACCCCCACAGAGAGAGCTTCTACTGGCTGCTCTTGTCCTCAGTTTAGGTCATACTTTCCTGTTTCTTTGCATGTCTTGGAATTGGTTGTTCTAAAAGGGGTATTTTATTTTTTATTGATTGATTTTTTTTTTTTTTTCTTGTGTGTGCCCTGACTGGGGAGTGAACCTTGTAACCATGGCATCGAACCTCTAACCGGCTGAGCTATGCAGCCAGGGCTAAAAGTCGACATTTAAAAAATAGGTTGTCACAACGCAGAATTCCGATTCCTCCTAAGGAGTGTTGTGTTTTGTTTTATTGTTTGCTTAGTCATTGCTGAACTAACTACAGTTTATGTCTCCCCAACAGTGTGCAGCAGCGGATGGCTGCTCAGTTCTTTTTTCTTTTAAAAAAAATATATTTTATTGATTTTTTACGGAGAGGAAGGGAGAAGGATAGAGAGTTAAAAACATCAATGAGAGAGAAACATCCATCAGCTGCCTCCTGCACACCCCCTACTGGGGATGTGCCCGCAACCAAAGTACATGCCCTTGACCAGAATCGAACCTGGGACCCTTCAGTCCGTAGGCCGGCGCTCCATCCACTGAGCCAAACTGGTTAGGGCTTTCTTTTTTGTTTGTTTTTAATTCTTTAATTTTAATCTGGCTTCCTCTCAGAGTTACACCAGGTCAGCCTAGTTTCGAGGTCAGCTTGTGATGGCTCAGAGGTGGTCAAACACCGGAGTCAGTGAGGCCCTGTGCCAGGGGCCTGGGCTCATGCATTTTGCAAGTCAGACCTTTGCTCCCTGTCCGTCCCTCTTGCATTTTCTCAGCACATGCACACAGCCTCCCTGTGAGCACGTTGCGTAGATTTGTGGGTTGACGGGGCTCTCTCCAGCTCTCCCAGCATGCGTGGGGCCCCTCGGGAAGTGTGGGGCCAGCTGAGGCCGTCTCATTCCGTCTGACTTTATCAATCTGTGGAAACCAGGATCCCCACTTAAGCTAGTTAGGAGACCTCCTCAGCCTTGCCCATTCCTTCTACTCTAAGATCCCTGCTACTTAGAGTACCCCAGGGCCTGAGGCTTTCCTACTCAGCTCCAAATCAAGGCAGCCTCCTCCAGCGGGGTTTTTATGGCAGGGGAAGAAGCTGGGAGGCCCCGGTGGGAAGGTGGGGGCGAGAACCCCAGGCAAAAAGTACCATCTCCTCTGCTCTGGCATGCTTCCAGTTTTCTTGAATAGACGCTTAATTTGTCACATGCCTTTGATAAACCTCCAGAATCCTGATATGGCTGTTTTTGGCAACATTGTGTAGTTTCATTGTTGGTGCTGTTGGGGATGAGATTTGCCAAGATCCTCCATCATTTTGGAAGTCCCTCCCCCCCACCCCCTCTTTCCTTAATAACTTTATCTTTATTTTAATACATTTGAATTTCTACAGAAAATCAGTTCACCAAACCCTTGGTTTCATGGTATTCAGGATGAGACCAACTTAAAGTATTAGCCCCTGAGAGGGGAAAAGAGTACACTTAGAACTGAAAAATGAGAAAAACATGATGCTATAGTTTGATAATTGACTTAAGTTAGACATGAGTTCATCTCTCTCATGTCAGAGTCTGGAGTTGGTGCCTCAAAGTGCAGGAGTACACGTCCTGACCCCCATGGTGCCAGAGCTCCATCCATTCATTCCATATTCCCAGCTGTCAACAAGGAGGCCCCACCCCGCCCCAACCTTTAGAGGCCCTTTGTGGAAACTGACACGTCGCTCTTACGTGCTGTTGGCCACGATGCAGTCACATGGTCACACGTAGCTGCATAGGACTGAGAAATGCAGCCTTTCCACCTCAAGATGCGGTTCTGTTGCTGAGAAAGGAGGGAGCCAGGGGTTGGAAAGACAAGAAGCCCGAACACCCAGGAAATGAGGTGTGAGCTCACTACACAGTGATTATCCCATTTTCAGATGTGAAAACTGAGGCACAGCCCTAGCCGGTGTGGCTCAGTGGATAGAGCATCGGCTTGCGGACTGAAAGGTCCCAGGTTCGATTCCGGTCAAGGGCATGTACCTTGGTTGCGGGCACATCCCCAGTAGGAGGTGTGCAGGAGGCGGCTGATTGATGTTTCTCTCATTGATGTTTGACTCTCTATTCCTCTCCCTTCCTCCCTGTAAAAAATCAATAAAATATATTTTAAAAACAAAACAAAACTGAAGCACAGAACAGAAGCATTTGTCCAAGACTGCACGGCTAGTCTGGCAGCAGGTGTTTCTCAAGCTGTGTTTGCCCTCCTCCCAGGCCAGGTGGCTGGGGGTTTGAATCCCGGCCCTGCCGCTTCCAGGCTGTGTGGCCTGGTGCAGCTCTCTGCGCCTCTCAGTCCACTAGGAGATGAGAAAACAAGATGTTCAGGAAGGTTTCCACTTCCTTCAGGCATTTTTTTCTCTTTTTGGGGACCAGCAGAGCGTGAGGAAACGTGGGGAGCATGAGGGGCGTGAGGGACGTCTCCTTTAGGCATTTTTGTCTTCTGTGCCAATGCAAAGGGAAATGATTTTGAGAAAAAAATGAAGGGGATCGACAGTTGGTTTGCGCGTCCACATGTGCAAAGCCGAGTGTCATGGTGGCCCAGGAGCATGTGGACTGTGGTAGGGGTGGGAGGTCAGGGCTGCAGGCCCCTGGCCTGGCTCTCCCACGTCAACCTTGGCCTGAGGTCCTGGAACCAAGCTCATGTGGACACTGGCCACAAGCCAGGTGTTCCCGTCAGTCAACCCCTGCGGCTCCTGGTGACAGCTGCTCGTGGCCTCCTCCCACCCGCAGCGGCCTTTGCTCTCAGCACCCTTCTATCGGGATGGCCTTTCCCTTGTTTCTGCCCTGCTAACCAGTGCCTCCCCCCTTTCTCCCACCAACCCTGAGGGGTGGGGGACTTTGTGGCCTTTTCACCGGTGGTACAAGTGGGGCTCAGAGAGGGTGAGGCACTGGCCAAGACCACACAGATTTGAGCTCAGGCTTGTGAGCCACAAAAGCCCTCCAGAGCAGAGACTTGCTCTGGGTCAGGAGAAAAGGCCTTGGGTCTGGCAGAGTGAAATGGCTCCATGGAAAGGGTCGTAGGTTGAGCAATGGGGTGAAGTTCTCTACGTCCAGGGAGGCAGGGGAGCAGCAGGCCGTGGGTGGGACTTCCATGGGCTGGCTTAAGGCTGGGATGTCAGATGTCAGGGCAAGACAGGAGCCCACAGGGTGCCCTGATGCAGCTGGGCCTGGGAGGGACAGTCAGGAAGACTGGGACTGCATGTGTGAAACAATGCTACACATCTTCCATCCCACATGCAGTTCTAGAACCTTGCAACTCCCCTCCTCAAGACATAGACCCTAATTTTTTAATTGAATTTATCGGGGTGACATTGGTTAATAAAATTACATAGGTTTCAGGTGTACAATTCTATAAAACATCATCTGTATATTGTATTGTGTGTTCGCCACCCCAAACCAAGTGTCCTGTCACGATTTATACCCACTTTGCCCTCTCCTACCTCTCCCCACCCCCTTTCCCTCTGCTAACCACCATACTGTCGCCTGTGTCTGTGAGGTTGTTTTTTCTTTGCTTAATAACTCCACTTTTTACACCCAGCCTCCAGCCCAGCCTCCCCTCTGACAGCTGTCAGTCTGTTCTCGATCCATTCTCCTTTTAATTCTTCAATCCATCCAGCTGCTCCACCCCTGGCCCCCATCTGAGTCGTCACCACCACGGGTCATTGCCACTCTGGACTAGTGTGGTCAGCTCCTCCCTGCTTACCCAGCTTCCTGGCCAAGCTGTTTGTACCACGTGGCCAGAGGCTTCTAAACTATTATAATTCCTGAGTGCACATGGGGCCCTGATCACTGAGCCTGCCAAATCACTCTACCTCAGCTACACTGGAACTTTACACGGCAGACTTCCAGGCATTTGCATGTGCATGTCCCCCTTCCCATAATGCAAGTCTTCCCTGGAGCCTCATCTCAGATGTCACTTTCCTGCTCTGGCCAGGTGGTGCAGTTGGTTAGAGTGTCATCCTGTTGCACCAAGGTTGTGGGTTCGATCCCTGGTTGTGGCACATACAAGAATCAACCAATGAATGCATAAATAAGTGCAACGACAAATCTCTGTATCCCAATCAATTTCAAAAAAAGTTGACACTGGTGAACTTAAAACGTCACTTTCCTTCCCCTTGCCCTTGTAGACAGTCGAGGAGAGGAAGCACGTAGGCTCTCCCTAAAATAGTAACCAACAATGGGAAAGTTGAATTGGTGGAAACTGAAAAATGTTAGCTTGTTTGCTGAATACTTTGAGGAACTGACAGTGGAGTTCTTTCTATTTGCTGCTTATCTTCAGGAACCACAACGAGAAAATACAAGTAAGGTCCTGGCCGGTGACTCAGTTGGACCATCAATCCTTACACCAAAAGGTTGTGGATTCAATTCCTGATCAGGACACATATCCAGGTTTTGGGATCGATACCCAGTAGGGATATGTATGGGAGGCAACTGATCCATGTTTCTCTCTCAAATTGATCTCTCTCTCTCTTAAAAAAAAAAAAAGAAAGAAAAGAAAAGAAAGAAATGAAAAACATATCCTTGAGGCTTAAAAGAAAAAAGAAGAGCCCTGCCCGGTTTGGCTCAGTGGATAGAGCGTTGGCCTGCGGACTCAAGGGCCCCAGGTTCGATTCCGGTCAAGGGCATGTGCCTTGATTGCGGGCACATCCCCGGTGGGGAGCGTGCAGGAGGCAGCTGATCGATGTTTCTCTCTCATCGATGTTTCTAACTCTCTATCCCTCTCCCTTCCTCTCTGTAAAAAATCAATAAAATACATTTAAAAAAAAAAAAGAAGAAATACCAGTATGTGAAAAAAGAGATTTTATCCTATTAACCACCAAGTAAATTCAAATTCAAACAATGATGAAATTATTACTATTCAGCTTAGCAAATTGGTAATGATTTGTTAAATGATAACATGCAGTGTTAGCAAAGTGATGGAACGCTGGCCCCCATATTAGTGACTGCACCTGGATGCAGTCTGGCAGGATGAACTTTAAATGTTGCCCTGACTGATTTGGCTCAGTGGATAAATCTGTCTGCCTACAGACTAAAGGGTCTTAGGTTCAATTCTGGTCAAGGTCTCTAAATTCAATTTAAAAATTAAAAAAATACTTCTACCCTTTTCTCAGGAATTTCTCTTAAAGAAATCATTAAAGATATAAAAATATGAAGGAGTAGTATTTTCATTGGGAATGAAAGTGTTCAATAATAATGGAGTGGCGGGGGAAAGGGGAGACATATGTAATACTTTCAACAATAAAGATTTTTAAAAATAACAATTATAAAAAATAAGGGAGCGGCAATGTCTGCCAAGGTTCATTCAGAAGATGCGGGACAGCCATTAACATATCGTGAGTGTGAGGAAGGGCTTATATATGACAGAAAGGGAGGGAGGGGACTGCAAAATGATAACAGTCAACAAAATTCGAGTTAAGTCTATAGTCTTGTGCTAATGTCACTTTCCTGGATTTAATAAAGTACTACAATTATGGAGGATGTTACCAACCATGGAGGAAGAAGCTAAGAGGACCGCTCTCTACCATTTGCACAACTTCTTGTGTGTCTATAATTATTTCAAAATAAGGGTAAAAAAAATAGTGTCCATCAGGACAGGCTAGTTGTATGCTGCTATAACAAACACCCCCATCACCTCAGTGATTTAAATAAACGAAGGGTGATTTTTTTTTCTGTGCACACAGTGAGTTTGTGTTGCAATAGACTCTCAGCAACCCAGGTGGATGGAGGTTCTGTCTTGACATGTGCCTCCACAGGTTGCCAACCCAGGAAAATGTCGGTGGCTTACTCAAGTCATATGGCCATGACTAACTTCACTTGGGGACAAAAAAGAACAATCCTTAGTGACTACTATATTGTGCATATAAAATAATCCCACTTCATTAGAATGTCCATATCTATATTTTTTAAAATATATTTTAAATGGGCATATATAAATTTGTAGAATACACACACGTATGTACATGGAAGAGACTAGAAGACATACAAACTGATCATATTGAATTTATGTGGGTGTCTATTGCTTTCTTCTCAGAAGCTTCGAAGTTTTCTACTTTGTAAGGATTTTACATTTAAGTACATGCTATAATTAAACAAAGATAATATGAAAGTAAATGAAATTCAGATCAACCTCAGAGGAATGTTCTAAGTAGATCATGGGACCAAAAATTTGAGGTGATACCAGTGGTTTTTCTAGCCCGAGACTTGGGTTACTTCAGTGTTAATCTAATAGACCTGTTTATCCAGCAGGTTCTTGTTTACAGATGTCACAAAGCAGATATTAGGTGGTTTTAGAGTAAAAAGGACCATGGGTGCCAGATCGGCAATCTGGTTCTGGAGTCCAGATCTTGGATGTGAGGATATAATTGGCTGAGTCCAGGCCACGTGCTCATGTTCTTTGCAATGGGTACTTGGGAAGCAAATGTCTGGCCTTGGGAATGTCCAAAGTGGGATGCAGCTGAGAGGCAGATGCCCAAATGCAAGAAAGGGATTCTGATGCTGAAAGACAACATAAAGGTGGAAGGGACATAGCTTGAGGAAAGGGAAACCAGCTCTGCCATTAACCTGCTCTGTGATTTTGGGCAAACCCCTGCCCTTCTCTGTGCCTCAGTTTCTCCACCTGTTAAAGGGGAGGAATGAATGCTTTTGCTTTTGCCCATATTCTCTTAGGACAGCAGTTCTCAACCTGTGGGTTGCAACTCCTTTGGGGGCAAACAACCTTTTCACAGGGGTCGCCTAAGACCATCCTGCATATCAGATATTTACATAACAGTAGCCACATTACAGTTATGAAGTAGCAACGACAATAATTTTATGGTTGGGTCACAACATGAGGAACTGTATTTAAAGGGCCAGAAGGTTGAGAACCACTGCCTTAGGAAGACAGACATCTATATATCTTCTATATATATAAAAGCCAAGCAACTGGAATGGCAGAACAACCAGAACGACTGGTCATTATGACACATACTGCGGCCTGATCAAGGCCTGATCAGCACCCTCAACCTCCCAAGGCCTGTCCCCCCTCCCCCTCAGTTAGCCCCATCCCCGATCAGTCCCCATAACCCTGATTAGAAGCAGGGCCCACCAGCCAACCTCCTATGTCCCCTTCCCCCTGCTGGCCCGGCCCCAATTGGCCCCCATCCTGGCGGGCCGGCTGGACCCCACCCATGTATGAATTCGTGCACCGGGCCTCTAGTTTAATATTAAAGACTTTTCTTATCAAAACCAAAGTTTACTTTTTGAAAACATCTTCAGTCTCTTGGTTTATATAAAATGAGACACACCTAAATTAAGACTGAATTAACATATTGACCACGTCCTGGAGGGATTTTTTTTTTTAATCAGGCAAAAGTTGTAAACCTCTCATTCTTTGAGACTCTGATGAAAACTAGGACCCCTCTCTCCAGAAAAATACACATTGAACAAAAAGTTTCATTTCAGGAGATTTTAAAGGAATAGATAACCAATTCTCATTCTTAAGTGACTTGGAGATGACTTTATGGAAAGCCCACTGTCCACTAAGGTTTCTTCAGGAAGTGTTGCATTTATCATTTTTTCATTCATTGTTTATTGAGGTCCCTTCGGGGATGCTGCCATGAGTGACAATGAGGAACCTGCCCTCAAGCAGTTCCCAGTCTTGTGGTGATATTGATGCATAGGGTAATCATGGCAGAGCATAGGAGGAAAACACCTAGGCCACCAGTGATGGAGCAGGGAGGTTGGTGGGGTTTTGAGGAGGAGGTGATACTTGAGCTGAGCCTTAGAGGATAAGAGTTTGTCATATCTGGCAGGAGCTACAGCTGAGTGTGTCAGAAATTCAACTCAAACTGGCTTATGCAAAAAGGGGAATATACTGGTACAAGTAACTGAAAAAATCCAAGGGATGTCTTCAGGCATGGCTGTATCTAGGTGCTTAGATCTAGCCCTGAGGTCAGGACTCCATGCCTTGGTTCTCTTCTTTCCTCTCGGGGGCTTCCTTCTTGGCAGGCCCTCTCCTAGAGGTGACAAATGAGAAGATATCCCCATTGCTCCATCACCCTCAATCCTCCAGCTAGCCCAAAAGAAAGAGAGCTCCTGATTCCCAGTCCTCTCATTGGCTGGCTTGAGTCACATGTCCGTTCTTGAATCAATCTCTAAGGTTGAAGGTGATTTTTTAATTCCAATTGGTCAGGCCGGAGTCATGTGGCCAATCCCTTGAGTTTGATGGGCAGAGACTGGCTATTCATCACCCAACGTACAAGAACAGAATCAGGGAGGGATAGTCCCTCTCTTACCAGAAGTTGGTAGAATGGCTGCTGGGCAGACAAAATCCCCCAAATGCCTACTAAGGTTAGATAATGGGAGTAAAAAAAAAAAAAAAAAAGGCATTAGGCAGAGGGAACAGCATGAAAAAAGTCAGCACTTAAGAGCTCAGACTGAGCCTAGCCGGTTTGGCTCAGTGGATAGAGCATTGGCCTGCGGACTGAAGGGTCCCAGGTTCGATTCTGGTCAAGGGCGTGTACCTTGGTTGCAGGTTTCCTGGTTGGGAGTGTGTACAGGAGGAAACCAATTGATGTGTCTCTCTCACATTGATGTTTCTCCCTGTCTCTCCCTCTCCCTTCCACTCTCTCTAAATATCATTGGAAAAATATCCTTAGGTCAGGATTAATGACAAAAATAAATAAAAATTATAAGCAAAAAAAAAAGCATTCAGACTGAGAGGTGAGACCTGAATGGCAGGAGGAGGTGCCTGTTTTCCCCAGGGATTTGTGGAATCCCCGCAATGACAGTAATACCAATAATACTGTTACCTGACTGGGCCCAGATGCTGGTTCTAATAAGTGAGTGTGCTCTCCGTTTGCAAACGGAAGAAATCAGGGCACAAAGAATCAAGTCACTTGCCCAAGGCCACACAGGAAGCGGCAGAGTTGGGGGTTTTGTGTGGTTCTTTACCAACAAAAATCAAGGCAAAGTTAAAACACTCTTCGGAGGGTCCCTGCAGCTCAGTTACCTGGAACCCTTCAGATAAATTAGGATCGCATTCAGCTGCATGTGCTAGGACAGCGGGTTTAAGTAACTGGAGCCTTATTATTTGCAAGTAACACGGCAAGCAGTCCAGGCCCTGGCTGCTCTCAGCGTTTTCCCAATGTGACTTTCACCTCCATGTGGGCGAGACAGCGGCTTCCCTTCCAGGCACCGATGTAATATGCAGACAGGAGGAGAGGAAGGACAGAGCCCAGGCCAAACGGTCAAGGATTGTATGTTAACTGGGCAGAAATTTCCATTTGCTGCATTGGTTAGAACTGGGTCTCAGGCCAATGGGCAGCAGCAAAGAGTCTGGGAAAGTTTTTTGGGGGTTTATTTGTCTCATCGTTACATTTTTATCAGAATACTTGGTTTCTAAATCTGATGCGATAGTAAATATGTTTTTTCAAGAAGTAAGAAGTCTATGAACGAAGACATGTACAACTATGAAATGAAATGGGAATAAAACAGCTAATGGAAATAGGATATTTTTCTGAGAGATTAGAGCAGAAAACACCCAGAGTTTTTTTACATTTATCAGTTATAATGTATACCAACCAAATTCTCCTGGGAGTGATTTTTTAAATGCTTTTATTGATGCAAGAGAGAAAGAGAGAGAGGAGAGAGAAACATAGACCTTCCACAGGGGATTGAGGCTGGAACCAAAGCACGTGCCCGGACCAGGACATAGCCTTTTGGTGCGTGGGTTGATGCTCAGTGAGCTGAGCCACACGGACCAGGCTCCTATAAATGGTTTTCTATCTCAATTATGAAATCCAAAATCCTTACTTTTTTATTTAAGCCTCACCCAAGGATATGTTTTTTATTGAAGAGAGAGAGAGAGAGAGAGAGAGCGCTCAACACATCAACCTGAGAGAGAAACATTAATCAGTTGCCTCCCATATGCTCCCCCAACTGGGGATCGAACCCGAAACCTAGATATGTGCCCTGACTGGGAATCAAACCTGCAACCTTTTGGTTTATAATATGGCACTCCAACCAACTGAGCCACTCAGCCACAGCTGAAATTCTTACTTTTTCATTAAGAAAGGCAAAATCTAAACCTTAAATTTAGGCAAAAGATATGAGATTTTTAAAAAATATATAATTTTAGCCCTAGCTGGTTTGGCTCAGTGGACAGAGCCTCGGTCTGCGGACTGAAGGGTCCCGGGTTCGATTGTGGTCAAGGGCACGTGCCTGGGTTGTGAGCTCAGTCCCCAGTAGGGGGTGTGCCGGAGGCAGCCAAGCAATGATTCTCTCATCATTGATGTTACTCTCTCTCTCTCCCTTTCCCTTCCTCTCTGAAATCAATAAAAAAAAATATTTAAAAAAATATATATAATTTTATTGATTTCAGAGAGGAAAGGAGAGAGAGAGATAGAAACATCAGTGACGAAAGAGAATCATTGATTGGCTGCCTCCGGCACACCCCACACTGGGGATCAAGCCCACAACCCCGGGCATGTGCCCTGACCAGGAATAGAACTGTGACCTCCTGGTTCATAGGTTGATGCTCAACCACTGAGCCATGCCGGCCGGGCTGTGGGACTTCTTTGCACTTACATACTTATCAGTTTTAGCAGGTTTTTTTGTGTGTGTGGACTCTCTAGGGTTCCATATATACAGTATCATGTCATCTTCTGGGAAAGTATTTTTAACTGGGCACATTATAGTCTGAAACAGGGTTGGGATTCTATAAATAAAGGAAAGGAATGTGAAACAGCGTGGCTGCTGCACAAAACAGTATGAAGTTTCCACAAACAATTAAAAATAGAATTACCATATGATCCA
>PVJC01019156.1:0-30536 GCA_004026665.1 Murina feae
AAAAAAAAATCTGCAATCTAAAGCTTTAATAGTTCCAAGTGCATTGAAAATGTAATACCTCTGGAATTTTACCCTTAAGAAGAGTGATGATCTGTGGGACACATCTTCCAGGTGCATGGAGCATGCTATGGGTTGAAGACTGAAACAACAGGACTGCTGCGAGGTGCAAGATAAGAGCAGGGTCTTCTGTGACTTTTAGCTGTTCAGCCAGTGCTTGTCGATGCTGGAACAGAAGCTGCCTAAACAAAAATAAAAACACACAAATTCTCATCAATTTCAGTTCTTCCCTTCTGTATTCATTTTTAACTTCTCTAGTTTAATTATCTAGATAAATAAATATTTTAAGGGACCTTTTAAATATGGTTCAGATACTCATAACTCTAAAAGGCATGAATAAACTAATGTGCTAGAAAAAGATAGAAAAAAAACAATATAGCAGGGATATTTGAAGTATGCCTTTTGAGTTGTAGGGGATCAAACAGAAGAGCACTGACCACCAGGGGGCAGATGGTTGACCAGTCGACCAGTCGCTATGATGTGCACTGACCACCAGGGGCAGTCAACCAGCTGACCAGTGGCTATGACGAACACTGACCACCAGGGGGCAGACGCTCCAACTGATAGGTTAGCTTGCTGCTAGGGTCTGGCTGACTGGGACTGAGCAAGACAGGATGAAGATGTTCTGGAGCCCTCCCGTGGCCCCTCCCCGGCCCCAATTGTGCACTAGTGGGGTCCCTCAGCCTGGCCTGTGCCCTCTTGCAATCCAGGACCCTTAGGGGATGTCGGAGAGCCCGTTTTGGCCTGATTCTGCAGGCCACTCCCCTCAGGAGGGCACCTGATGCAGGGCTCATGGCTGTTGAGTGCTGCTGTGGCAGTGTAAGCCTCTACTGATCGGGACTGATTAGGCACGAGCCCGAAGCAGGCGCAGTGGGGCCAGGATTAGCAGCAGCAGCACATAGGAGGTACAGGTGGCGTTGGACTGCAGGTTTCGGCCTGATCCCCACAGGCCACCCAGAGGGACCCCACCTGTGCATGAATTTGTGCTCCAGGCCTTTAGTTTATTAATAAATTAATTCAGTGTTACCTTTCCCTTTTTTTGTCTCCCCTTTTCACCATAACATCACAAGTTTCTGCTGCAGAATCCAGACAAGAAAGAAAGTCTTCTATGCTCTGAAAAGGTGTTAAATACCCCAATTAACTTTAAAATACAAAGCTGCCTAAAGAAAATACAGCCATTTAATACTGTTTTATAATTTTACACCCCAAATACAATTTTTAAAAGAGGTTATTTTGTCATTAAATGTGAAATTGTGACTTAGCCCTTTAAAGAGGGTAAATTGCCCCTAGCTTGATCTACCCTTTCAGCTCCCAAAAAGGTATTTGAATGCAGAATACTAGTTTCAGACTTAATTCACAATTATTTTTATAAAAATCTACTCAAAGATCACAAATGCTAGCTCTAATATATATCTAAATAGAATCAAACTTTACTTACCTTTTCATTCAAGGAGCTATGGAGTTTTGTGAGGACTACTTTAGTTTCTTCTGATAATTTACTCAAAATTTTTTTTCTTACCTATGGGAAAAAGATTATTTCGGCATTGTGTTTTTGATAGGTGGTAGATATAGGACCAAACAAAATGAAAAAATAAGTACATTTATTACTATAACAGAATGTTGAAAGGAATTTATCTTTGTTCTTGAATTTTATAGCTCAAAGGAGGGATAATAATATGTTAAAAACATTCTCAAATCAGAGAGCTAGCCAATAGTGGGTCAGCCAAAGAGAACAGCTACAGCCTTACTCCTCCCATCTGTCAGCAATATAAGAGAAAGGAGAGAAAGATATTCTCTTCAGAATTAGTGTAAATATGGAAATAAGTGGTGTCCCTAAATGAAAATGACTGCAAAGTTATGGAATCTAATATGAAATTAAGAAACTTGTAACTCAGCAGGAAAAAGGGATGTGACATAGCAATAATTAGGAAAAAAGCCTGCTGGTTCCCAAGCAATTAAGCAGCATTACTTTCAATAGACTGGTTATATTGCCAATTCTGAACTGTATATATACACTGTACTGAACTTGACCTAAAAACCTCATCGATTTTTTTCTAAAATTTTTCCTGTATTTTGTTATCTTTTTAAACTATTTCAGATATGAGAAAATAAAATATGCTCAGGTTGCAAAACAAAACACATCAAGAGTGGCAAGAAAAACACTAACATACTTCACTTGTAATGGCTGCAGGATCGTCAACTGCCATCATTAAATCCGAAGCTAAGAAGTTGAAAATGAGATTAGTGACATCAGTACAGACTGTCTTTAGCAAGTGCTTGGTAAGGGCAGTCTGGGTATCATCTGAAAAATAAAGGTGTTTTATTAAAATGAATGTACAAGAAAAATGATGAGAATCAATGGATAAAAAAATAGCATTAAGTATACCTGTAAAGAACTTCATGCCTTTTTCAAATAATCGAATATTATTGTATAGGTTTGAAACCTCTTCTTGCAAGTCCTTGATTGTGCGCTTTCTGCCAGTTCCAGAGGCAGAAGTTGTTGAAGACATGAATACTGAACGTACCACCTCAAGGTAGATTTTATTAAGAGGTCTGTGAATTTAAGATAAATATATTTAGTTTCTTAAAATGTACTGGGTTTACAATAGATACAAATTTTTGATTCTATGGAAATAAGGTTTATGAAAACATCTCTATTTTTTTAAACAAATAAGATTTGGAGAATAGTTCCTAAGAATCTGTCCTCCATCCCAGAACTTATAACTTAAATGGTTTATTTTTCTCAATTTTTCAATACTCAGTTACTGTGTTAAGGACAACAAAAGCTTCAATTCAAATTAAATTCAGAGCAGCTTTTTCAAATTTAATTTGGAGAATAGACTCTAAATCTGTTCCCTATCCTCAGGGATAATACCTTAAATTCTCCAATTTATTAGTGTATTAAAAAAAACCTTGATGTTCGATTCAGAAAAGATTATTTAAAGAATGGGAAATAATTAGTAAGTACTCCAGCTTTTTACATATAAAAATATGATTATGTAATAAAAAAACTCATTACAAAAGCTAAATTTCTAAATTCAAAAAGTTAGATACACTGGGCTCCTGGATTGTATTTATACAACCTTACACATTGGGACTACCAATTTGAGGAAAGGTCATATTAATTATTAATGGTCAAGTAGGCCTACAAGTCTTTGACTTCTATAACAATATAAATTTAGTCTGGTTCATTTTAAGTTAGTGTGGTCAAATTGATTCTTTTTAAAAAATGTTTTTATTGATTTTAGAGAGAGGGAAGGAGGAGGAGGGAGAGAAACATGAATACGAGACAGAAACATTGGCTGTCTGAACCGGTGACCCTTCACAGCACGGAACAACACTCAGCCAATGGAGCCACACCAGCCAGGGCTAAACTTATTCTCCTTGAAGGCAGTTTGTTACTTTACTTTCTCCCTAGTAGTGCACTGTGTGCTTCCTGTCAAATCTAGATAGAAAAGGGTCCTTTCTTCCTTTTAGATGTTACTTTTCATGGCATGGAAGAGACCAGCCAATGATTATTGCTGGTGGTTTCCACCCAAATAGGACTGTAAGGTCAGTGAACAAGGACACCTCCACGTTCTTATCTTTTATTTCCCATTGCCTTGCCCAAATGTTTACTGAACTGCCTCTGCAGGCAAAGTCTGTAATTTGGTGACTAAATTCTAAGCTTTGGGAAAAAACGCTCACCTAAAATATGTTTTCTATCATCTTGGTAAAAATTTAATAATTCAATTTCTATCATCAAACAGAAAAGTGTGTTTTATACGTACTTTATTAAGTACTCAGCTAGTTCAGAAAGAAACTCCTCAGGCGCATCTTGTATGCGTTTTCTTAAAAAATCTTCAATCTCATCTTGGAACATAAAAGTGATCTCTGGCTTCTTCTTTCCTATAAAGAAATGAGCAACAACAAAACAAACAAATGAGCAACACAGAGGAAACTATTTTCATTAACATATTTAATGAGATGATAATTAACTCATTGCCCACTACAGACTCTGATGTTGTCACCAATTGCCAATGTCAAATACAAAAACTTATAGAAATAATATAAAAATAGGATACATAGTGGCATTTCTTTTGAGTTATATTTTACTAACTTTATTTAATAACTGTTTTTTACAAGTCAGTCAGAAAATAATGAAGATAATTTCACCTTGACCTAAAAAATAGTTAGGTATCCAATTAATCAAATGGATGGAAATCTTTTAAGAAAGGATATATTCTCTTTGTTGAACAATGGATACTGAGCAGAATTTCCTTCTTTACAAAAATGAATATTTACTAAAAGTCAAATCATCCTTATAATTTACCTAAGATCTTCAGAAAAAACTCTTTATAATCATGTGAACCACAACTGAAGTAAAATAAACTAAAAATTGTTTTTTGCAAAGGCACAGATTAAAAAGAAACCTCATAACTTTATACCAGTAATTTATTTTCGATCTAAAAAATAATTATTTGCCAAGAAAAATTTGTATGTAGCTACTGTAATGGAAATAACTGTTAATTGTGGAAATGTCATGCTTACTCATTTACTTGGAAAAGTATAGGCTATAAATAAAGAAAGCTAGTATTTCCCTTATTAATTAAAAAAAGTATAAAAGTGACTATTTTCAGCTAAATTAGGTACTGATTCTAAAAATAAAATCTTAGCAAAAAATAAAATAGCTCAAAAATCAATTTTTACCATGCATTAAGATATAAGTAGTTGAGGTCACAACTTTAAAATAGATGAGTGCTATCTTTTCTTTCAAAGATCTGCTATTTGTTTTTTCACACCAAATAGTGTCTAAGTTCTTCATTTGCTTTCTGCGGGCGTTGAACGTTATTAAATTGTATTTCCTCCTAAAAATCTTTCACATTGAGTTAACTCTATATATTAGCTGAGAAACTAACATATCCTGATTTCAGAGATTACAATACAACCTTTTTTCAAAAGCAATAAAAGTATTTTTTATTTTTTAGGTAGAATGATTTATCTATACTTTAATATCCCCTCTTCATAATCTACATATAAAAGGAGTATCACATGCCTCATTTAATAATTACTTAAGGCCATAGATATTAGAGAATTGTTTTCTTAAATGCACTTTCACTCCTACTCCTACTGCATCTGGGGAAAAGGGAAATCTATTTATCAATGAAAATTAAAAATCCACATAGGATAGTCTCAATAACATCTAAAATAAGGGTAGAACTAGTAGTTTCTATGAAGATACTTTTCCTTTAATTAACGTTGTTTTAGCTATTTTTTTTTAACCTATTTTAGGATACTGTAAAGACAGAGTTTAAGCAACTATTTATTGTAAGTAGTAGCACATTAATAGCTGAAGCCATGTCACTTGATGTCTACATCTCCCAACTCTAGCTCATACATAATGAACTCTGTGGAAGAGGTAAAATAAAAATCTCAAATTATTATCATTTCATTTTTTTCTCTTTTTGCTTAGAAAGAGAAGATGTGCAGTTCGTAGTCTATTTTTTTAAACAAAGTATCTTAATTTTATTTAGAAAAATAAAGAAAGATGTCTCTTGCTAACTTAACCACATCAAAAACTAACAAGCATAGGGAAAGAAAGATGCATATACTTAATTCTCCCCCTTAAGTAGAGCAACTACCAGTTAGATTCCTACTTAAACCTGCAGAAATAGTATAATTTGTTTTGCAAAGCAGCGCAAGACCATAAAAATGACTATGCAAGCCGAAACTATGCAAAGTGTTCTTAATTAAAATTGGGAAAATTTACAATTGTTCTGTGACCTTTTAAAAATGTCCGTGAAAACATTAAAAGTTCTTACTGGCATATAGGGAAGAGAAAAACAAAACTAATATTTATAATTTAGTACACAGTAATTTAATTCATCACAAACATTGAGAATGAAAGTTTTATTTCTCTGCAAAAAAAAAAATCAAGAATAGTTTAAACATTTGCTCCCTCTCATCTGTAATTTATAATACAAGCAGATATCTTTACTATGCCTTGGCAAGTTGCCCTACTCCATTTTCAACTCTACAACATTTTATCCTTTGCCTTTTCAACACTGTGAAACACCTCTGAGAATTCCCTTAATGTTTTTCCACTTTCCTCATTTACGTCAAGCATATCTTTACCAAGTTCCTCTGGCTGCATAGCTGGAGTCCCTTGAACAGTGGCAATGTCAATTCTCACAGTCAGCTACTTTTTCTACAACTCCATTTATTCTTGATTCAAAGTTTATTTCCAGTGTTATCACTTTTTATTTATTTGCTGCATTTTCATCTTTGACGGCCAATTCTCTTTTGATTATCCGTTTTTTGAAAAATGTCATATGGATTTATCACTGAGAAACAATGAGGCAACACAACTACACGCTTTGTGCATAAAGTGAGTAAGAGATGCATAGTAATCAATTGCTGACCAACTGAAATGTGATGTGATTGTCATAGATCCTGACACGTCTGCTATTCACGTGCTGATCTGCGGGTTCAGGAGCTAGTGGTACAGGTAGTACTTTATGCAATTAGTCACAGTTAATATACCCTGGCCACTAACCATGTTGATTTTTCATACCTTGAACCGCGTTGTTGAGGGACTAGTGTCATTTTACTCAACTGTGGTAACTGAAATTTATGACCACTGACATTGTGCACAGCAAGGACTTCTTGTACAAGCATATACACCTAACTAACTATATGCACCTTAAGAAAATGTTACAGAAAGCATGCAATACAAAGAAAGAGGAAAACAATGCTACAAACCAGGGTGAGACGACTCCTCGTCACTGTCGTCATCTTTCCTTCCTTTCTTTTTGGTTTTTTTAATTTTGTGCTCTCGGGCATTGCTCCCACCTCCTCCTCTCACACTTCCACTGCCCTCTAGTGGAAGATGACATCGGTTAGTATTTCCTAACTTAATTACCATTTTAGGAAAATAATGACGTTATGTTGTCATACTTTACAGCCGAAAATAAAAGTCAAATAATTAAACTTTTAGTCACTTTTTAACATGCAAGTATGTTTATTTTAAAAAGTTTTATAAATTCAATAAATAAAAAACATAAAAATTCTTGAATTTGAGCAATTCAGATATCAGATAGTCCTTGTGCTCTAAATGTAGTCTCTCCCTCTTTCTCTAATGACACTTTTCTGTCATTAGAGAGTGTTTTCTTTGCCAAACCCATTCATTTGCATCCTTTCTTATCATGCTCAAGAGAAATGTGCCCTCAGTTTGACCTTCTGTTACCACAGTCTCATGAATATCCCCTATTCCAGTACTTCACAAACTTAATTACACTTAGTTTTGTCTTCTTAGTTGAAAAATCTTTACCCATGTTTACAAGAGACATTCTGATTCTTCCACAATCCAACAAGATAAACTTCTTTAAGTATCTCTCACTAATATTTGTATCTTGGGGTTAAAGCAATATCTCACATATAACTACTCAATAAAGCAGTTGGAAAACGTAGGTTTACAATTGTGAGTATACAAACTGCAGAGTGTACTCTTTCTTATATCTTTGTTTATCATTGTATTATTTATAGTATACCTGTAAACCTATTTTGTCCACTCCTGTATTTATAGAGCACCTAAAAATATGGACCATTAATATTAAATTGGTTTAATAGAAAAATATAGATTCTAATCACCTACTGGTTAAATGAAAACTTAAAAAAACACACAAGTTATGAAACAAACTAAAACTATAAATAAAAGTAAAAAATATTATTGAGGTGTTTATTAGGTATTATATACACACTTAAAATATGTATTCACAAAATATAATACTTATATAACAGTGGGATTGAAACATTGAAAACTACTGAAAATATATTTCTTCATAAAAAATTCATTTTTCAATAAAATTAAGTAATTTATATAAAGATTTTTTTATTCTAAGTAAATTACCATAAATTTCATTGTATCAGATACTTCTAAGTTGTAATTTATTTTTCCTTACTTTTATGATAGAAAAATACAAATTTTTAAAAAACACCAGTCTAAAGTAAATGTACTTTTTATTGCCTTGGTAGTAAGTTTTTTATGGGGAAGACATTCATATCTGGCATTATTCCATGCATTGTAATTCAACTATTATAATACAATAGTACTACCAGAGAGAAAACACCAAATGACTCAGTTTTTAGAAGAAAATAAAATAGACTACTTATATTGACATAGTGCAACCTTATAATTAAGTGAATTTATAACTATATCTCCAAATAATATGATAAAATATCCATGGTTGTGAATACTACGATGATTTATTGGAGTAATTTACTATATAGTTTTCCTAGAAGAATAGAGAAAAATTTCAAATTATTGAAAGACTATAGAAAAAGGCTTTTGAAGAGGAAAGAAAATGACCTTAAAGAAACACGAGTGAATTTCCACAGCAAATAAAAGTTGTTTCTACTATAAAAATTATATAAAATACATGTTAGTTTCCAAAAGCAAGTTACTAGTATAGCAGTGCTACCTATTATAATTCCCAGTGACCCTAAATTAAAAAAAAAAACAGCCCTAACTGGTTTGGCTCAGTGGATAGAGCGTCAGCCTGTGGACTGAAAGGTCCCAGGTTCGATTCTGGTCAAGGGCATGTACCTTGGTTGCGGGCACATCCCCAGTAAGGGGTGTGGAGGCGGCAGCTGATCGATGTTTCTCTCTCATCGATGTTTCTAACTCTCTATCCCTCTCCCTTCCCCTCTGTATAAAATCAATAAAATATATATAAAAAATAAATAATAAAAATTAAAAAAAAAAATAGTATCTCCTCAGAAAATTCATTCATTCAATAAATATTTACAGACCACCTAATATATGTCAGGGAGGGCTCTAAGTATTAGGGGGAAAAAAAAAAACAAAAAAATGAGATGGACAAGTTTCCCAAACAATAAAACACATCACAATGATAAAACTGATGGGGGGAAAGGGCAAGATGATAGGATGGAGAGTGACTGTGTCCACTATTCTGGGTGATTAGGGAGGTTCTCTCAGGAAGTGACATTTAAAGTTGATCTCTAAATGACAAAAAGGAACCTATTACTTAAAATTCAGTAGAGAACATTCCAGATAGAAACAGATAGTGCAAAGGCCTTGAGGTAGACATGAACTTACCAACTCAGAATAAAAAGAAAGGCTAGTGGGCTGGAACATAAAAGATGAGGGGAGAACAGGAGGTGGGCCAAACGTAATATAACTTAGCTCTCACAAATAAAACACAGAATAAGTAATCACCAATATTTCCATTTTTAAAATCAATATTTAATTCATTAGCAAAAGACTTGGTTAGTATTAGCAATCAAAGGTGAATTAAATAAATAAAAGGCATTTCAATGTGCCTAGCAAATGCAGAGTTCACTGCAACAAATAAAAAACTTATCTTTGAATCTTCTGTTAATAACTTATTACCTGTTGCTTTCCTTCTTCGTTCATCTTTTTTATCCTTTTTACTTGTATTACTACTTTCTAAAATGGAGATTTGTTTCAGATCTTCTTCAGTGATTAAATGAACTGGATTATTTTTCATTTCCTAAAATAAAACATGTTTTTGGTAGGCAAAAATATATAGCATTACAAAAAGCACCAAACAAAAGTTATTTATATACTCACAATTATTCTTTTTTGGTTTCATTTCTACGGACTACAGAGATCTGTCTGATAATTGCCATTAAGACTGTTTCTCTTTGCCCAAAATCAGTCTCTTTCTTTGCTGTTCTTGGATTTTTGTATTTATTACCAGCTAATGAGAAATCCTATCTGGTCTCTGAACAACTGATCACATACCATCAAATACAATTTTCTTCAGCTGTTATTGGCTGACTTTACCACTGCTAATAGATGACTTTTACTCCCTTTCTTTTTGAGACTCCCAAGTCCAATGCCATACTTGAGACGTAGGATTACTAGAAAGATTTAAAAATCTCCCCCTATCCCACTCCACCATAATGAATGAGCATATATAAATGAATTGCACACTTAGCATATAAACTCCTCCTGGACTCATTTTGATTTCTGCTTTTAAAAATTTTATGTTAAGAACAATGAACTATTCCAATGAACTGCTTCTGTATTATGGAAAAGGATTGTAAATCTGTAGTGACAAGTCTATTTTCATGTTAAAAATATTTCCCTTTTGGTTTTCAAAATAAAAATGTCTAGATGCTGACAGTTCAAAATAATAGAATCAACATTTTTTTCTGAATTTGTGTTTAGAGGCAGGAGCACAAGGAAAAAACAGTGATGGCCACATTAAGTTTTTATTTTAGCAAAAGGTCACAAATAAAAATAATACAGGTATTTAGTAGCTGGTAGCTAACATGTAGCAAACATTTTATATAGCATCCTTCCTTTATTTACATTTATCCTTTCCTTTTTTAAATTCTCACCCAAGGGTATGTTTTTATTGATTGAGAGAGAGAGAGAGAGAGAGAGAGAGATGTGAGAGAAACATTGATCAATTGCCTCCTGCACACGCCCTAACTGGGGACTGAACTCCTAGCCTAGGTATGCATCCTGACTGGGAATTGAACCCACAACCCTTTGATGCATGGGATACTCCAACTGATGCATGGATTCAGCCACCCAGCATTTATCCTTTCGAGAGTAGGTATCACCATCCTTTCTTTGAAGATAAGGGAACTGGACGTCTATTGTTCCAAAGTCAAAGAGAGAGTAAATAAGTTGAGAACAGGACTCAGGTTTACTGATATCAATCCTGTGTTATTTTTACTCCTCTCTAATGCTTAGCAGGCCAAATCATTTTTTAGATTAAAGAGTTTAAAAGGAATATGGATAAATACAAATTATTTAAATATTTAATAAGCTCTCATAAATTTATTAACAGTCTCAGATAAATGGACTTGTTCTACCTATTTGTGAGTGGGTTTTATAAGTAGATGGTGCTGCTAACTAGAAACATGAACTGAATATCCTTAAAACAGCCTTGGCATGACCTCTACTTCTACGCACTTTGACAGCAATTGCTCTGAGGAACTAATCAGTTACCTTACCTAGTTTGTGCATCCCAAACAGGTAAAATTAATGAGGCTCTAACAGATTTAGTAAATATACTGTGTAGTAATAGATTAAAAACACTGTATATTTATGGATTCTAATGTTGGAACAATACCCTCATATAACTTAACTGTGAAATGTAAAATTTCATTTGTATGACTTTAATTCATAAAATCAGCTCCCTAAGTTCTAATTTCTATGTCCTGATGGGAATAAAGAAGAAGAAAAACAAATCCAGGAGAGGAAATAAAAAGAAATGATGCAATAAGAGGAAATGATGTATAAAACAGTGCTCCTTTCTGGGGTACAGCTTACCCCACTTTTTAAAAAGATAACCAGATGATTCTAATGTGGAATACTATTAAGACTACTAGGTGAAAGGAAACCTGGCATACCTTTTCAGCTTTTTGGTGCATCAGTTCACTGAAGAGTTCTGTACAGTCATTTATAAATTTTTCACTGACTGCAACAGTGTCGCTAAAGACTACAGCTGAAGGCTGTTTGCTGAATCTTCTCATCACTTGTTGAAGCAACATTGAAGCATCTTCAACTGATAAAGAACTGGGTAGCAGAGGCTGGAATTACAAACAAAATGAACATGTGTAAATGTAATATAATACAGATAAACCATTTGTTTTATATGTGCTCTCCCTAGATTTCATTAAGTGCAATGGGTTTTGGAACCATCTATATGCTGATAACCTCCCAAATTACATTTCTGCTTTCATCATCCCTCTGAGTTCTGGAATTGTATATCCTACCGCTTCCCATTCCTATGCCTAAAAGGCATCACAAATTTCACATGTCCAAACAACACTGATTTTCAGCACCATCCCCAGACTCCTAGCTCCATCTACCTCTCCCCTACTGCTCCCCCATTTTAATGAATGGCTCCATTCTCCACTCAGCTGATCAGGTCCCAAACGTACAAGTCACACTCAGTTCCTCTCATAAACCTACAAACAATCCTCTATCAAGTCTTGATAATTTTATTTCCAAAATATATTTATTAGCTTTTTCTGTATCTGAAAATATTATTTTCATTAACTATTTACCCCCAATGAAAGTACCCCTCCCTGAGAGCAGGAAACTTATCTGAACACCACATTCCCAGCCGTAAAATGGTGCCTGGCACACAGAAGGCACTTAATAAAATTTGTTCAATAAATAAATACTTATATCTAGAATCTCATGTATCTAAAAAGGAATTTTCTGCTGTGTAATGGATTGGCCTTTTGTTTCATTCTTTATACCCACACTCACCTTCTTGGCATAATAAAGGCAAGTCAATACTGAAAACTTAAGTAAAAGACTATCAGTGCTAAAGCAGCTTGTGTTAACATATTAGCAGAGATTAATGGATAAGGGATAAACAAAAGCAAGGACATGATTCCTGATGCCAGTGAAGATGCAGATGCTTAGATAAGAGTGTGAGAAGTCTTATTAGTTTCTGTAAGGCAGGACTTACATAAGGATTATATTGTTTGTTTGAGATTTAAAGAATTCTGGATGTTGACTATCCATATAAAAATGTTACTTTACTTCAAAAGCTAGAAAATTTTAAGCATAAAATAATTAGGATTATTTTTATTGAAATAATAATTGTCATAATTTGGCTCTAAAGCCAAGATCTTTATGTATCCTAATTCTTTAAATGGCCATATTTCAGTGAAATATCAGTGTCATTGGTTTAAAGATAAGTTGAGAAGAAAAAAACATACTGCAATATCAACCCATGTTCCAGAGCTGATGGCTTCCTCTACCGATGCTTCCACCTGATCCACAAGTCCTTGACCAACACAAGCTGCTTTCAAAAATAAGAGTTGTGCAGTCTTATATCTTTTCCTTATGTAGCTCACAGCATCTGGGATTCCCAGTCTGGACAAAGCATCGAATTCTAGAAACACATCCCAAAGTTGGAACAGAACTGTCAATCTTCACACTTTTCAGAAATCTTAGAAAAAGTTAATTTCTACCAAACCCTATTCTTTGTGAATGCACTGTATTCTTATATCTTTTTTTATAAAGAATAAAGCTCAAATATGTATCATAGCCTATTTCCTGCTTATGTCACTTTCCCAAATTTTTATTACTAAACCTATCTGTAGAAAAATGAGTTCAAGTACTTCCCCAATTCCAGCTGCTTTACTCCCTCTTCAATTGAGGGGGTTAAAGGAAAACATGAGAACTACAGAGAAATTAAAATAGAAAGGGTGGGTAAAGGAAAATGTAATGATTTAAGTAAAGAAACAAACACTGGAATTTCTTTTGCTTATTATAGTTAAATAAAGGAGTGGGATATATTTTTCAAATGTTTCATTAGACAAATTAGGACAGAGTAATTCTCCCGTCTAATTTAAACTAGGATGAGAGTTAGTATATAAAACAAAAGTAAAAAATGAAGACTTAAACCATTAAGGTTATTGAAAGTTTCTACCATCCTTTCTCCATCCCCAAGTAATAATGTTTAAGAAAACTAATTATAACAAAGTTCTAATCCAAGTCCAAGGTTGAAGAAACGGGCAAGTATATTACAAAAAGTCAAGAAAACATAAGCTAAACTCTATTTCTAGAATGCATTTAAGTGTTTGAAAACTAATGACTTCCATACAAGTTTATTACTGAGAAAGAAACTGATCTCATGTGGTTTGACTTGGGTTATAAAATTAAAGTAAGTGATATATATATATATATATATATATATATATTTTGTTAATTGCTTTAATGACTAAATTCAATCAATATACTTTATCAAAATGACATAACCTCAGAAACCAAATTTAGAATAACGTCTATGTTTCTGAAATGTTAAAAAATAAATAAAAATGAACATTATAAAGTTACTAGCCAATGAAAATATTTCTAGCATTTTCAGGTATAATAAACTAAAAAACTGGACAACTTCATACAATATAATAAATACAATTCCTTTTTATGTATTAAAAAATATTTGAAACTATAATAGTTTATCACTGGAAGGTTGGTAATAAGAAGTGCCAGCTTTTGGTCTTTCTACAACAGTTATACTATGGAATTAAACTCAGTTTCTAGGACCCACAAAAACCTGCAGTGAGGCTACTTTCATACTCAAAGAGAACTGTTATAATTTGCTGGTCAACAGTCAAGTATGTGTGCACTCCCAGGGCTAATACAAAAGTTCTAAGAATTTGGATAGTATTAGAAAAAAGTTTCAGTCTCAAAGAAGAAAAAGCAAAAGTTACCTAGATAGCCATTCTGCCTGAAAAAGGAATCCACCCAAGTACTCTGTGTTCTGGAATAAATGTCAGGTAGAAACACTGCCTTATCTTGTCTCCCACCAACCACAGTGCCTCGTAAGCGTCCACTATTAACAAGTTCTTCAAGGACAGCTTGAAACAAAAAAAACAGAAATAAATGAGAACAGGTATAAATCTCAATAAAACCCTAAAACTTTACTATTTTACAATTTAGTTATTTTTACCCTTTAAAAATGCAATTTAAAGTTTAAATTGACTAAATGAAAACATTATGTTTCAGACAAAATTTTCCTGACATTTATGAGAATACACAGGTCATAAATTCAGAAAATTTTGCAACTAGGTAAAGATGCAGAACTTGTAAAAACTAGTTAATAATACTAAGTTTTTAGTTTGAGTAATTTTTTTGGGAAAAAAACATGCCATTATTTAATCCCATGATTTGCTTAAAAGGAGATGACTAAATACTTTGAGAATAGATGTTACCTAATTCAATTTTCTCATATTTAGAAAAATCAAGATACCTAGATTCATGTTAGAAACAACAGTGTAAAATTAAGCCATAAATGTTTTTATAAGTGCCCTGCCATTGTGGCTCAGTTAGGCAAGGGGGTGCTGGTTGGATTCCCAGGTGGGTGTATTGGCTCCCTGGTGTGGAGCGTGCAGAAGAAAGCCAACTTGTGTTTTGCTATCACGTCGATGTTTCTCTCCCTCTCTCTCTCTCTCTCCCTTCCTCTCTCTTAAAAAAAATTATAAGTTATTACATTTTCACTGTTTAAATTGAAGCAACACATTTTAGCCCTATCTATAAAGAGAAGTATAATGCCATGGTTAAGAGGATAGATCCGGATCCAGACAGCTTAAGTCCAAATCTCAATTCTGACACCCACTAGCTGACAAAAACTGGGCAAGTCATTTTACTGTTTTCATTTTCTCATCTGTGAAATGGGGATAATAATAATACCTAGTTCATAGGGTGGTTGTATTAACGTAAAATGTTTGGATACATAACCAGTATATTATAAGCACTCTAAATGTTAACTATATATAATTATCCCCACCCCCACCACAATCATCAACATCAAAAGACTGATGCCAGTCTGAGAACTGGGTAGTGCTGTAACTAATATCAAATTTATAGTTTTTACTTAAATAATAACTTTGACTAGACTAAATATAAAAATTCCCTTAAAAAAAGCAGATATGAAGGAATTATTTTAAGTGAATCAGCAAGCACATTCAAAAGATGCCTTGCATAAAGTTTTATGAAAATTAGCCTTTAACAGAAATAAACATCAGTTTACATATGAATTCAGAATTTTAAACTGAATAAACTAGAATTCATCAGAAAAGTCTGGACTTCTTAATAGGCATCAGCACATAATTTTAAGTGCCAAATTCAGACCAAAGTTATCTAACTACCAAGAATTACTTCAAGAACTGTATATTATAATGAAACTCCACCAATCCCCATTTCTGTAGATTCCAAAGTATGTCATTTTAACTTTAAATATTTACAATTTAAATTTAACTCCATATTCTGAAAAATATAGGGAATAAAAATTAATTTTTGGTACTATACTTGATTTTCCATTCTTCAGTTTAATTCTTATATTTGCACAGATATCTGACTCAAAAGATCAAGCCATTGCTTTTTAAAATTATTCCAGCACAACTTTAAAAAAACTCTCAAACACTCAAAAAGCTTCATAAACACACACAAAATAGATAATGAACCACGATGATTCTGGAGATATTCCTAGTCTGTGTGAACGCTAAGAATGTATTTTTACCACTATAAAATCATTGTAAAATTTTTTAGACAAACACTATTTACTTCTGTATTAGAAAATGTAGCAAAAATCTACTTTTTTTGTAAGAAACAAAGTAAAAATTATTCTTAATACTACAATTCTAAATCTCTCTATGTACGTATATGTATAACAGAGTACACACACACACACACACACACACACTCTCCTGGTGGTAGCCAACAATACATGTTTTGTGGGTATAACAGACCTCTACATGAAAACTGGTATAAATAAATTTTTAAACCAGATATATTTTAGTTACATAAGTTTTAAGATTAAAAGAGGTAAAATTATAATTAGTAAGTTTTATATTAACAGTCTATTCAGCAGCTAATTAAGTGACAAAATTTAAACCAAACTCACAGTAAAGAAGCTGCTCCTGAAATCCGTATTTTGATATCAAAGAATTTACTGCTGTAGGCCTTTATGGAAAGAAAACAAACAAAAAAAAGCCTTACTTGATATGCATATTTATAAATTAAAAATAACTAGGATAGTTTATAAAACACATCAATTAATTTACAATAAATGAGGGCAAAACCTGCATCAAGTTGTACACCTTTAATAAGAATTATATGACTGAAATACCGGGGGAATGGACCTGCCTCCCCAATCCAGGATCAATTTACTTTCCCACCAAAGTTCTTACCTCAGATTTAGTGATACTTAACTATCTGCCCTGACTTTATCATGTTTGATGCAAACCAAGATTAAAAAAAATTCAGACTTTATACATGTTTACCGGGTAATAGCACTGAACAGTCCACGGATGCGTGCTTTATGTCGAGCTACAAAAGCTTCCGTAAATATTACTCCTCTGTTATCAAGATCAATGTGTCCATTAATAATTCTACCTAGTCGCTGAGTTAGTGCCTGGGGGTAAAAATGCAAATTTTTACAAATTTGAGAGAACAAAATCACACATTCACATTTTTATAGTCTTACTAAAGTCATGCTGCATGCTGATATTGTATTAATCAATCATATAACTGAGAAATTCCAACAAGCATAAATAGATACATATGTCAAAGTCAAGATTTAGATTCTAGGAAGCATCATAATCTCATGGCAGAGCCAAGTACTGAATGAGTCAAATAGCTGATATGCTGAAAGGCTTAGTTACCTGCTAATAAGGGCTATTTCTAATCTAATCTAATAAAAGAGTAATATGCAAATTGACCCTCACTCTGTTACACCCACAAGCCACATCCACCAACCAATCAGGAGCAAATATGCAAATTAACTCAACTAAGATGGCAGCGGCCACGGAGCTGGAGTTGCCCCGGGCAATGGAGGAAGCCAGGGCCTTGAGGGCCCTGAGCTCTACTCAGGGCTATGAAGTTTCAATTACAGAAGATAAACAAACCCCAGATACCTGCTGGGCTGGGACCTTGGGACCAAGGCAACAAAGTTTCAATTATAGAAGCCAGGCACCCCAGAAGGGACCCAAACCCTGAAAGGGCTGTGGGCAGCCTGAAACAGCCCTCTGCCCCTCACCCAGACTGGACAGGCCCCACAGTAGGGACCCGAACCCTGAAGGGGCTGTGGGCAGCCTGAAATGACCCTCTGCCCCTCACCCAGGCTGGACAGGCCCCCCAGTAGGGACTCGAACCCTGAAGGGGCTGTGGGCAACTTGAAACGGCCCTCTGCCCCTCATCCAGGCTGGCCAGGCACCCCAGTAGGGACCCGAACCCTGAAGGGGCTGTGGGCAGCCTGAAACGGCCATCAGCTCCTCACCCAGGTTGGCCAGGAACGCCAGCAGGTGGACATCCCCCGAGGGGTCCCTGACTGCCAGAGGGCACAGGCCGGGCTGAGAGACCCCCCGAGTGCACAAATTTTTGTGCACTGGGCCTCTAGTGTACAATAAAAATGATTAACCACTTTTTCTAGATATAGGCAATGTGAAACATACAGACAGCCAAGACAAATACATGAGTCTTGGAGAAGACCCTCTCTGTAGCTTCTAATACTAACAGAGAAAGAGAGAAATATTATTACAACAATTTACAAGCTAGGGAAACACAAGACCTGAAAAGTTATCTTCTCTGACACCAAGTATTAACAACTTATCTGCGCCCAGACATCTCCACTGGCAGAAAACCTGATTTTTTTAGTAACCTCAGAGTATTTTTCCACAGCTACCACATGACTGGCATCTGGAAATAAGTCTGGCTATATTTCACATCCCAAGATAAGTTAAATCTACTCAAGTCAGCCTAGCTGATACTTTCATTGTATAGAAAAATGCTTTTCAGTCAACTTCTTAACAAGCTTTCATAATAATGTTTGTGATATTCAGAAAAATTGGAACTGAAAAACATTAAGATTCTTTATTTTTCTAAAGACACATTTTACTATTAAAAAAAAATACCTGTGTGAGAAAGTTCCCAGGAAGATCATAGGTTTTACACAGTTCTGATATGGTTATCTGACCACTTTCTTGCAATTTATCATTTACCTCTTCTGCTAACCGATCCAAATAATTTCTAAACAATAAAAACAAGCGAAAAAAACAAACAATTAGGAATAATGAAATGGTTTTCCTCTATTTTTTATGTTTAATTTCTGTTGCAATAATGTGTGCACCAAATTAATGGAGCATGTTTAGGTAAACACTATTCATTACTCACATTTGGAAAATCTTTTTTTTTCCTTATCAATATAGCTAAATATAAGGTTAATCAAATGATAAATGCTGCAATTTCTTTAAATAACAGAAATTCTTCAGTCATTTTTATTAATATTTTTGGAACAAATTTGCTTTACATACAGGAAGATTGTAAAATTATGTTTTGTGTTGCTTAAATAGAAAATAAATAAGGTTTATATATTATAATTTCCAAGTACTCCACACTATTAAGCACTTTCTTTTTAAGTACAATGATCCTTATAGTGAAAATTAACATCATAAGAGTTCTAATACTGAATTAGCCATAACTTTTAAATTTAAATATTAACACTATTAAAAACACACACACAAGAGTGCTCTTAAATATTGTACTTACTCATCTATCAGCTGTCCCAACACTAGCTGAACATGCTTTTCTGATTTAACAATGTCACTAATTCTATTTTCAATATGAGTCAGATCCACATTAATTACCTGGAAAATAAATATAAACTCTATTTGTGATAAGTTCATATTGTTTCTTAAGTTCAAAATTATCTACCGTATTTTCTGGTATATAAGACGACTTTTTAACCCAGGAAAATCTCAAAAGTCAGGGGTTGTCTTATACGCCTGGTGCTGAAACTTCTGTGCCGGACTGGAAAATCTGCAGTCGCCGCATACGCATACGGTGGGGGGAGCTCAAAAACAGCCGCACTCCATTCATTTCAATGGAGCCGGACGGAGACCGCAAGTGTCTCTGGTCGGCTCCTTTTTGTGTCGCATACGGTCTTCGTCTGGACTTCTTAACTCACGAAAATCTTCTCAAAAGTTGGGGGTCATCGTCTTATACGCCCAGTCATCTTATAAGCCGGAAAATATGGTATTTAGAACTACCGTTTTAAAAACTTAGTCTTAACTGGATTTTAAATTTAATTGAAATACTGCAAAAGTCTTAGTCAAATAAAAAAGCAGAGGTTTACTTCTTATTTTCATTTCTGAACCATTACACTTATTCTTGCTAGGAAAGTCTGTGTTTACATTTTCATATAATAGGCAACATTTCAACAAGATTCACCAGCTTTTTTATACAGTATATTTTGGTGGTGACATGTGCACTTATATTTTCTAAAAACATCTTCTACTTTTTTACATACCAGGTGTACTGGTTAATAATGTGGATTTTGTAACCAAAGAAAACACGAGAGAAACATCAAAAGTACTTTATTCAAAGTAATGTCCATCGCTAGCTACACATTTCCTCATCTTTCAGGTAATTTGTGGACACTGTCCCAACAGAACTTTTCTTGTTTTGAGGTAAACCATTCAGAGACCCAATTTTCTACTTCCTCGTACGTTTCGAAGTGCTGCTCAGAATATGTATGTGCCATCGATCAGAACAAATGGTAATCTGAAGGAGCAAGGTCTGGTGAATAGGGCAGGTGGGTTAATACTTCCCAGGCAAGATCTTTTAATGTGTCTTTAACTGGTTTTGAAGTGTGTGATGATGCATTATCATGAGCAAAATTACTCTGCCGTGTCTTCTGGCACATTCTGGTTGTTTTATAGTCAAAGCCTGGTTCAAATTGATTATTTGTTGTTGGTAGCGATCAGTATTAATGGTTTCACCTGGTTTTAGAAGCTCATAATACACCACACCTTACTGATCCCACCAAATGCAGAGCATTGTCTTCTTTCCAAAGCGATTTGGCCTTGCAGTCAATGTTGATGGTTGACTTGGATCAACTCATGATTCTGTGTGTTTGGGATTCTCAAAATAAATCCACTATTCATTGCCAGTCACAATTTGATGCAAAAAGACTTTCTTTCATGCCCTTGAAGCAACATTTTACTGATGACTTTTCGGTTTTCCATTTGTCTGTTGTTCAATTGATGTGGCACCCATTTTCCTTCCTTTAAAATCTTTCTCATTGCTTGTAAACAATCAGAAATTGTTTACAATTTGTTTAATCTTTCTGCAAGTTGTTTTTGAGTTTGACACACATCTTCATCCAATAATAGTTGCAATTGTTGGTCTTCAAAATTTTTCGGTTGACCTGGATGTCCTTTGCCTTTCACATTGAAATCATCACTTTTTAAAGCGTTTAAACCAGCGTTCGTAAGTATTTTGAGATGGAGCATGCTCACCATAGGCTTCCCAAAGTGTATGCTAACTTTCAGCAGCACTTTTCTTCAAAATAAAAGTAATGAAAATACTTCCCACAAATGCTCTTTTTGGCATGAAATTTGACATTTGTAAGCATAAAAATATCTATAATGTTAATACCTTCAAAAATTTGAAATATGAAGTTTTGAAACTTGTTGTCAATACAAAATAGCATACATATCAAATCGCATATATATCAACAGATGTGTAACTGCACCTGTTGAAAAAAATCAGCACTATTAACCAATACACCTGGTATGTCTATTACCTCCATATACTAAAAACAAGTGAATATGAAACTGGTGAGTTTTTCTCCCCAAATTACATAAATCCTGTAATTATATAAAATGTCAATTTTGAGTTTATTTAGTAAAAATAAAGAATAAGTAAGTCAACTGAGAAAGAACTGATTAAATTGATTAAATATATCTGGACTTATTAAACTGATTCCATGTATTAGTGAGAAATGTAATTACTTCTTCACAAACATTACACAAAATCTGATACCTCTAACTTGTAAATACTTAAGACATTGAAAAAATTCATAGTATCAAAAAATGGACAAATCATAGGAAAAAATTTTATGAATTAAAAATTTACCTGTTGCAGATCAACAATGTTTACACGACCTTTAAAAAAAAAAGACATTCATTTATTTTTAATTATGTATAAGTACACACTAGCCAGAAACTGTAAATTCTAATAGATTTACATTTTGGACAGTTGAAGTCTTCTTCCTATAAAAGACATATGGCTGCAATAATAATAAACCATTAGCTGTGTAAGTCTTCATGCTTGTAATTTATTTTCAAGGTATCATTTGTCATATCAGGTCGATTGCGAGCATCAACTGATATACAAGTTCACCAGACCTATGAAGGCTATTTATCTCCCTTCACAATTATCTACTGTGACCAAAGAGATATTGGTAACTAAATTCAGATGAACCTTTTTTAATTATTTAAAACTAGAGGCCCGGTGCACAAAAATTTGTGCACTCAGGGGGGTCTCTAAGCCCAGCCTGTGCCCTCTTGTAGTCTAGGACCCCACGGGGGATGTCCACCTGCTGGCTTAGGCCCACTCCCCAGGCGATCGGGCCTAAGCTGGCAATCAGACATCCCTTTGGCAGCCCAGGAGCCCTCAAGAGATGTCCATTTGCCAGCGGGGAGCAGGCCTAAGCTGCAGTTGGATACCCTTAGTGCTGCTGAGGAGGTGGGAGAGGCTCCCACCGCCACCACTGTGCTGGCAGCTAGCAGCCTGGCTTATGGGAGCACACTGACCTGCATTGAGCATCTGCCCCCTGGTGGTCAGTGTGTGTCATAGTGACCAGTCATTCCCAGTTGTTCTGCTGTTAGGGTCAATTTGCATATTACCCTTTTACTATATAGGACAATAGAGGCCTAGTGCGTGGGTAGGGGCCAGCTGGTTTGCCCTTAAAGGTGTCCTGGATCAGGGTGGGGTCTCCACTGGGGTGCCTGGCCAGCCTGGGTAAGGGACTGATGGCTGTTTGCAGGCTGGCCACAGACCCTTCAGGGTTTTGAGGGGTCCCCGCTGGGGTGCCTGGCCAGCCTGGGTGAGGGGCTGAGGGCTGTTTCAGGCTGGTCACAGCACCATAAGGGTGGGGGGCCCTACTGGGGTGTCTGGCCAGCCTGGGTGAGGGGCTAATGGCTGTTTGCAGCTGGCCAAGCCCCCAGTGGGGACCCTCACCCCATGGGGGGGTGTCCAGCCTGGCTAAGGGGCTGAGGGCCGTTTTCAGACTGGCCATGGCCACGGGCTGGAAGCAGGTATCTGGGATTTATTTATCTTCTATAATTGAAACTTTGTTGCCTTGAGCAGAGCTCAGGGCCAGCAGCCATACTGCAAGCTTGGCTTCCTCCATTGCTAGGGGCAATGCAAGCCTCCTTCTTGCTCCAGCCATCTTAATTGGGTTAATTTGCATATCTAATCCTGATTGACTGGTGGGCTTGGCTTGTGGGTGTGGCTTGTGGGTATAGCAGAGGTACAGTCAATTTGCATGTTTCTCTTTTGATTAGATTAGATTGGTAGACTCCCATCCATTAGAAAAAGAAAATCTGTTAAGTATTCTAAATAATAGTTAATACTTAATGCAGGAAAATAAAGAAAACAAGCAAGGAGGGTATATGTGATAACATCTAATGAAGAGTTGTTTTCATAGTTGTTTTCTATTTGAATCAGCATTCAAATTAGCTCTATAGTTGGTTCAAATTTTTAAAAGACAAAGGAAAACAAAAACTTTGTGTGTGCTTATAAAAGCATTTCCTACACTCCGTATAGCATCATATTGAATTGTTTCCTAATTTGCACCTATTTAAAGGTAAGTTTTAATAAAAAGGCATGGCAGCACAGCTTTGGTTTTCAACAACCTATAATCCTTTAAAATCTGTTTCCCCTTCATAATTGCCACTCTAATAGGCAGCTAAGTACCCTCTTCTGCATCATGCAACCAATTCAGGAACTGTGAAAAGAAACAACTGATTAAGTCACACACAGACATATAACTCAAAATATTAATGTTATTTTGTAAAATGACAATATCTGAACTCATTTAAATTACTAGTATATGATCATGTTTACCTGCATCAGTTAAACATAGTAAGTCTGTTACCATACTGATAATTGAGATGGGTGTCTTAAAACCTCAGAACAATTTATTATTCATGGTTTTAAGGGTTTTTTTCCCCTTCCAAAAAACCAGAAAGGAAAAAAAAAACAACTAACACTAAGGAATTACTTACCACCTCGGATATGTAGCTCATCTCTCATTTCTTTACTAATTTGGGCCGGAGTAACATATTCCTTCCCATCAAGTGTATGCACTACTTCGAGCTGTTTCTGAGCAATCAATTTAGTCACAATCTCAATGCAGTTCCGCTCTGACAACCTGAGGAAAACAAGAAGTTTTTACAATTCACTTGTTACCACTGGTGCTCAATGAAATTAAAATAATGTATGAAGAGGGGGCTTTTCAAAAATAAAGTTTGGGTAAAGAATCACTAGGCTCTGTATTGTAATATCTCTACCTTTTATCAGTATAACAATACCAATTCGGTGAGTTAAAAAACAAAACAAAACAAAACAGCAGCACTTGGGAGTAAGCAGGTTCTCAGGCCCTTTACATCATGTGCGGAACTGGGTCCCCATCACTCTGTCATGGAATTCAAGTGTGCGCTCTCCTAGGCCAGCTTCTGACGTTCACATCTGAACTGGAAGGTGAGGACGCGTAATTTAGGTAGAAAATACCCCGGCACTGCCTACCACTGCCCCTCGCAGCGCTGGCCTGGGGAACCAGAACCGCCATCTGCTCCCGAGCGGCAGCACACTGGGTGTCCCGCCCGCTGTCGCGGGATTGGGGTCTTGGGCCTCGAAGGGACAACAACATCAAGGGCCAGAAGCGGACAACGGCCACCCCAGGGTTCCAGCAGCACCGCACGTGTCCGGTTGAACGAGCAGAGGCGGGGCGCTCGGGGCATGACCCCCCCCAAACTACTGGCTGGCAGGAAGGCCAGTCTCCAGGAGCCCCTCCACTCGAGGGACGGCACCCCGGGCCTGGCCGAGCACACTGTTCCGGGGGACAGAAAGGCACAATGTGGGCGCCACAGTATTTGCAATGCACTGTACGAGGCGGCTACCCTCGCCTCCGCGCTCACTCCAGGTCGCGAACTGCACAAACGGCGGCGAGGCCACAGTGACCGGATGGCACGAGCGACGGCAGGGACACGGAGACGCTCCCGGGCCGCAGCCCAGGCCACCGTGGGGCGGGGCGCGCTAGCACTGGGCTGGGGCATGTCGGGGGGCCCGGACCACAGGCTTCGGGTTTCCGGGCCAAGAGCTACAGTCGGAACCACAATCCCGGCTCGAGGAGGGGGAGGGTGAGACAGGGATGGCGACAGAGGCTGGGAGAGTCCGGGGACCAGTGGCCTCGGATGATGGGGGTGGCCGCCCAGGGGCTATTTTGGACGCCCCAAAGGAGAGGGAGGGTCGGGCACCTCTGCGTGGCCTCGGCGAACTGCGCCCGCTGGAAGTCGGCCGCCAACCGCCTGATCTCCTCCCAGGCATCCGCCATCACGGCCCTACCGCTCGAGCCGCCGAGAAACAGCAGACACGTCAGCCCACGGGCGGCGGGAGCCCGGCGGAACGGGCCGCGCGGAGGGACAATAGACTCCACCGCCCAAGCAATTACCGAACGCGCGCACCGGCGAGGGCGGGGCGGGGCGGGGCGGGGCGGGGCGGGGCGGGGCGGGGCGGGCCTGGAGCCGCAGCCCCGCCCACCCCGCGCAGCCCCGCCCACCCCGTGCGGGAGGCGTGTCCGCCCGGCGGGGTTTGCTGGGAGCCGGGCCAGGAACTCCGCGCAGGGCAGCGGGCGGGAGAAGAAGGGGCCGAGGTATTAGGTGTTCCGTTAGTCCGTGTTTGCATGATCCCTGACACTGTATTCCCGCGCAGTGAGAATCAAATGAACCACTTCTCTTTTTCTTCTGCCCGGCGCCTGCATTAGCATCCCCTCTGTACGGAGTCGCGTTTAATTTTTACATGGGCTCAGAGAAGATGTATGTATATTTTAGGAGACACTACTGACGGTAATTTGTTTGCACAAGGATGAATAATTCGGATACCGTAAATGCTGGGTATTACTTTCATGCGTTCTAGAGTCTTTCCTATTTCTCCTATGGAGTTGATCAGTCCCATCAAATAATGAAGAAATATAAACATAAGGTAATAAGTATATATGGCCCTGACTGGTTTGGCTCAGTGGATAGAACCTCCACCTGTGGACTCAAGGGACCCGGGTTCGATTAAGGTCAAGGGCACATGTTAAGGTTGTGGGCTCATCCCCAGTAGGGGGCGTGCAGGAAGCAGCTGATAAATGATTCTCACTCATCATTGATGTTTCTCTCTCTCTCTCTACCTCTCCCTACCTCTCACAATGCTCGTGTTCAGGTAACCTTAGGTTATTTGAAAAGGCCCCAAAGCACAAGAGTAGTTGTGCTGTAGTTCAGCTATGTCAAAGAGAAGCCATAAATTCTTTCTTCAAGTGAAAAGGTGGAACGTTCTCAACTTGATGTGGAAAAAAAAATTATGCTGAGATTGCTAAAATCTAAGGTCAGAAAGAATCCTTTATCCGTGAAATTGTAACAAAGGAAAAATAAATTCATGCTAGTTTTCCTGTTTCACCTCAACCTGCAAAAATTATAGCCACAGTGCATGGTAAGTACTTAGTTAAAATGGAAAGGCATTATATTTGTGGGTGGAAAACATGAACAGAAAATGTGTTCTGATTGATGGCAATGTGTTGGACCAGAAAGCACTGAGCATATACAGAAGGTTTTGGCAAGGGATTTTCTGAAACGAGGGACACCAAATCATTTACTTCAAGTAAGGGATGGTTACACAGATTCAGGAACAGGTTTGGACTAAAAAAATATAAAAATTACGAAGACCTGCATCTGCTAATGAAGAAGCTGCCACATTTCCAGGAGAGTTGAAGTTGATCAAGGAGAAAGGATTCAAAGCAAATCCTCAGTTACAAGGAAACCAGGCTCTCCTGGAAGAAGATGCCCAATAAAACCCACATTCATAAGTGCAAAGGAGGCACCAGGGCATGAAACATGGAAGGACAGATGACTCTGGCATTATGTGGCAATGCTGTAGTGTAGTGCACAGAGTGAGGAGACCATGTGCTCTCAACGATAAAACAAAATTATTTGCCTGTGTTCTGGCAACATAGTCAGAACACATGGATGGCAGCCATCTTATTTATGGAATGATTCCACCAATGCATCACAAGAAAAAAGGTGAGTACAGTGTATCAGATAATTTTAGAAAGCGATCACATTCATAGCTTTTAAGTATGTTACATTGGTCTATTTTATTATTCGTTATTGTCATTAATCTCTTACTGTGCATTATTTATAAATTCAACTTTGTCATGGGTATGCATGTATAGTTTAGGAAAAAACATAGTATATGTAAAGTCAGGTACTATCCATGGTTTCAAGCATCAACTGGGAGTATTGGAACATATACACCATGATAAGTGGGAGACACTTTACTATTTGCAACTGTATTTACTATTTGTCATTGTAAAGAAATTACAGAGACCATGTGCATTATATTGCTCATATTATCTTATTGTGGTAAGAGATTTAATAGTACCTCAATCCCACCGTCAAAAAATGGCAGTAAGTCCTATGCATAGAAAACATCAGTTCCTTAAGAAACCACTATTATTCATGGGTGGAAGAAGAGAAAAAAGAACACCAAAGATTATGAAATTAAAAAAGATAGAAATAAGGGATGCAAGAAGGTATAGAGGATGGGATAGTTAACAATACCTAAACAGAGTCAAAGAGAATGAAAATAAATGCAAGCCCACTGGCTATTAGAACAAAGATGTTGTGATTTTAAGAAGTGATTTCTCTTCCTCTGTCTTTACAAAGGAAGTCAGATTGTAAGACTACCTCCTGAATAAGTGAGACTAATGATAAACGGTACAAAGAGAGAACCTGATATGGTATTAAATAAAATGAGATAGTCAGTAAAAAGGGAGATTATGATAATGTTGAAGAGGTAGGCAGCAAATCACACAGAACATCAAGTCAGGAAAGCCTCTTCAGATCATTGATGCTAGTATCCATCCGCAGAAATAATTTTTTCTGCTAAGTCCCGGTAGACTCTTACTTTTTGCTTGAACGCTTAAAATGATGAAGTGTTCCCTTCCTTGCAAGGTAGACTAATTTGTTTTTGGACAGATATGTCAGAAATTTCTTCTTTATACTAAAGCAAGATCTGTTTCCCTATGGCTTTCACATTCTTTCCTTGGGTGATCCACAGAATGATTCTAATATATCTTTCTCATGACAACTCTCCAAATATTCAAAGCATATCCCTCCTGTTTTCCTTTTCCACAGAAAACATCTCAGATCCTTCAATGATATCTTCTGACAAGATTCCCGGACCCCTCAAGAGCCTGGGTATCCTCTCCCATTGAACTCTAGTTGGCCAAGGTCAGCCTTAGGAAGTGATGCCCAGAAGGAACTTAGTATTTTGCACACAGCCTGACTAGAGCAGATGACAGTGAGATTAATTTCCCTAGGTATTATACTTCTGTTAATTGGACTCTTGGCTTAAATTGAGCTGGTAATGAACTGTATCTGACTGGTATTTATCTAAATTGCTATCAAACCAGGTTTAGTCTATTCTGTACCCGAACAAATTAATTTTATTTGATAAATTTCACCTTGCTAGTTTGACCTATTTATTCATTATTCTTTCAGCAAATAGTGTTGGAGGTCTTGATATGCCCTAAGGATACCAAGAAGAACAAACTGTCCTAACCATTTGAGATTATTTGAAAAATTAAATGCGTCATTCCGCAATGTTATTCCTGCCATTACCTGCCACCTATCAGTTTGAAAAATATGGTTAAGACTTTATTGTTCCAACCAGTTTGACTCAGTGGGTAGAGGAGCCGCTCATGGACTGAAGGGTCCCAGGTTCGATTCCAGTCAAAATCATGTACCTTGGTTGCAGGCTCCATCCCAGGCCCCCTGGCAGGGGTGCGTGCAGGAGTCACCCAATCAATGTGTCTCTCTCTCTCTCTCTCTCTCCTCTTCCCCACTCCCCTCCCTTCCCTTCCATTCTCTCTAAAACTCAATGGAAAAATATTCTCAGGTGAGGATTAACAAAACAAACAAAAAAGTTTTTATTCAAGTTAACAAAATTGATTAAGAGAGAATAAAAGATGTATTCTGATAAGCTGGTGACAATGATCCATTAGCATCCTAGATTTAAAATATTTTAGAGCTAGTGGGGACTTCAAGGGCATCTATGTCTAATTCATTTACTTTATAAAAGAGGCTTAACATGTACCTTTGAATATGATTGGCTTAAATACCATATTTCTCCACTTGTTTAAGAGGAAGATAATGGAATGCTACCTTATTTGTGGAATTTCAGAATTCAAATTTATTGCTCTTAGAAGAAGTAAATTTTTTCAAGACTTACTCGTAAGAAACTCATGCTGTTTCCTAATAATCACCATTTATTTATTTACATTCTACAGGTCCATCTATTTATTATCTAGCAGAGGCCTGGTGCATTCATGCACAGGGAGGGTCCCCTCAGCCCTGCCTATACCCTCTTTAATCCAGGACCCCTCGGGGGATGAACAACTGTCAGTTTAGGCCTGATCCCAGACATCCCTCTCACAATTCTGGATCGCTGGCTCCTAATCGCTCACCTCCCTGCCTTCTGGGTAGCCCCTAATTGCCTCATGCTGCTGGCCTGATCGCCCCTAACTGTCCTCCACCCCACCCCCCAGCCTGGTCACCCCTGACTGCCCCCTTGCCGGTGTGGTCGCCTCACACAGCCTGGTGCTCAGTTGTTTGGTCATTCCTTACTAACCCCCCTGCTTGTAGGCAGCCATCTTGAGAGGGGGTGACAGTCAATTTGCATATTACCTCTTTATTATATAGAATTTTGTAATGTTCCTGTTTTCTTTTTATTCCAAAATGAGATTTAAAACTCCATTTTGATATTATTTGTAGGTTTTTTGGGGAGTTGAGGAAGCAAATTTCTACTCATTCTGACCTTGCACATTCATTAGTAAAGTAATAACTGGCATTGCTTCCCGTTCACATCACTTTATTTTTGGTACATAATCTCTGTAGTCTGACCTATGGAGTCAATGCATACAAATGTCAACTATAAAATTATGTGTATGTTTATGCCCCCAATTTATTTCTCACTAGTGTTCATTGTGATTATATTGTCAGAAATTCATTATAGAGCCTCATCATTGGGAAACTTGTGTTTCTAAAGCAGTAAGTATTCTTGTTTCCAAGGGAACAAATTCTACGCTAGTCTTTTCACGTTTTGCACCCCTCCCCCAATTTCTTCACGATGTTATATTTAGAGCCAGATTTATTAGCTCCAGGCTTCACTTCCTTCCCTGTGCATACTTCTTCACAGTATAATCCCCAGGCAAAATGACAAAACGGCAAATCCGAAAAGGAGTAAGTTAACGTTCTTGTCGGTGCTTGGGCTTTTTTCTCAAAGAAGCTGAAAATTCTTCTATTTTATCAACAGAATGCGATTTAAAAGAATATATTGCCGGCTTGTATCACCACTAAGGCAGTGGTGTGTAGAGTTAATACTCATAGGGACATATCCTAAAGAAATATACAGTTATCTGTGCTTCCTTCCAAGCAAGGAAATAGTCAGACTGGCTCAAATCTCTAGCAACAACTTGTGTCTTTTTCATCTTCTTTTGTTTTCTTTTTGTATATTTCGCCTGCCTTCACCCATTTTGCCCACCCACACCCCCTCACCTCTGGTCACCACCAGCCTCTTCTATGTAAGTATGAGGTTTTTGTTCTCCATGTATTAATTATTAATTACACCAACAAGATGATACAGTGTAAAGAAATGAAGAACTTGTAGCAGGTGCCACACTATAGCAGCAGCAGTAACAACATCTGGAAGTTGTAAAGAGCCACAGCTGGCATCCCTAAAATTCACCTTCTGAAATTTCATTCCGAGGAGATTGTTTCTGAATGTAAGTTCTGGCCAAAGTTGTAAAAGTGCCAAAGTCAAGGGTAGTTGGCATCTATCCTAATAGAAAGGTAAAAAAAAAAAAAAA
>PVJC01019157.1:0-30532 GCA_004026665.1 Murina feae
ACACACAGAGACTTATGTGCCAAATTCAGGTTAATACATTCAGCTGAGTCAGGGATCCAGCCTTAATTTATTGCCATTAATTCATATGGGATGTATGAATTTTGAGGCACCAGCAACCTAACTCTTCAGTAAAAGCTTCAGTGCCAGATTTTCTTCACTCTCTCCAGCTTCTGAATCTAGCCCATTATTAGTGTGTGTCAAACTTCATTTCATGCATGTGTATTTATAGTACAATCAATAGCCCTTCATCTTCGTATGCCAATTTCACAAACCTATTGATTTACATTTCCATGTAAAATTTACAAGAAACCCTCTTATCATATAGCTTAATTCTCTCCCTCATATCATATTTTATAATTTGCCTATATCAGACACTGTATGCCACTAAATAGCTTACTCAGTCAGAAATTATTTTTAATGTGAAATCATAATACATTTTAACTGTCCATATGCCTCTATTCTTTTCTCAAAATGATATTCAGCATCTGTCCTATCCTCTGAGTAAATCAATAGGCAAACTGACAAAACAAGACAAAACTTGAATAGTAATGAGAGAAATGCTCTTAAAATTCTCATACAGAAAGATATGTTGCTATGAAAATCACTGTTCTTTGTTTTTATTCATACCAAAAGTAATTCAACAATATTAGATATTGTATATCTTGGCATTATGAGGAAAAGGGCAAATGGATGATTTTGAAAGTCAGATATTAAAGGAAGAAAAATACATTAGTACCCTCCTCTAACTAGTTAGCTGTCCCATTTGGCATGAGTGTGCTTACACTAAACAGTTTCATAAAGTTATTTGGAAAAATAATATAAGAGATATATCTAGTTTAAAGAGTATTAGGATTTATGTGACTTAATGGAAGACTTATTTTTAAATGTATTAGGAGAGAAGTCAAAGACAACTTAGAAATAAAATAGAACTTAGACATGATTATGTAATACTAGGAGCCCAGTGCACAAAAATTTGTGCACTCAGGGGTCCCTCAGTCTGGCCTGTGCCTTCACAGTCTGGAACCCCTCAGGGGATGTCCACCTGCTGGCATGCCTGGTCAGCCTGGGTGAGGGTCTGATGGCTGTTTGCAGGCTGGCCAAGTCTCCCAGTGTGGACCCTCACCCCATTGGGGTGTGACAAGCCTGGGTGATGGGCTGAGGGCCATATTCAGTCTGCCCACAGTCCCTTCAGGGTTTGAGTCCCTACTGGGGTACCTGTCCACCCTGGGTGAGGGGCTGAGGGCCATTTTCAGGCTTTCAGGGTACCCACAGCTCCCATTGACACTAGGTCCCAGTGAGGCTGACTGGAATCAGGTTTCTGGGGTTCATTTATCTTCTATAATTAAAATACTGTTGCTTTGAGCCAAGGCCTAGGCAGGTAAGGAAGCCTCCTGTTTGTTTCAGCTCCATGGCTTCTATAATTGAAACATTTTTACTGTGAACAGAGGCTCAGCCAGCCTAGGCAGGCAGTTGCAACGGAAGCCTGCTGTTTACTCTAGCTCCGTGGCTGCCAGCCACCATCTTGGCTGGGTTAATTTGCATACATACACTCTGATTGGTTGGTGGGCATGACTGGAGAGATGGTTAATTTGCATATTGCTCTTTTATTAGGTTAGATAGTATGCACCTGCCTTTGTTTTTCATACCACATAATGGGTCAGATCATGCAGCACCAAATATCTGAAAGAAAATGAAAATAGAAGTAATTCATCTAGATTTTCATGTCAGGTAGAGAAATTTTGCCATTCTGAAGCTGCATATGATTTTCAGTGTTGTGTTCCAGCTTACAGTCCCCACTCCTTATGATAGCTTTCCCTCACTTAGAGTCACTTCCCCTTGCTATAAGGTTCTCCAAATCTAACTAGCTTTCCTTTTTATGAGAGTTATGTTCCTAGGTATAAATTATAAGATGAAGAGAGGTCTTATAGCACACCGCAAACACAGAATAGACTACAACACTTTGTAAAACCTTAAGTCAAGTTCTATGATGCATTCCTGTAGAGACCAAAAGATTCTGAAGGAATAGGGATAATTCTATGATTCCATAAGAAATAAGCATTTCAAAAGGAATGGAGTTCTCAGTATAGTACAAGTGTCAGAGAAAAAGTATAGTCACACTAATAGTCTTGGTACCCTGAAAGAAAAAAAAATATATTCGATCATCAACCATTTACAGAACATTCTCTATTACAGAACATTCAAGGGTACTAGACCATCCTTGTCTGACAATTTCTGAACCACAAAATCAAGGATCTATGTCTCTGCCAATCCTTATCCTAAAACGACCTTGGACATTTTCTTCTAATCATCAACAAATTCTGAATCAATTCAGCCATCTAGACCAGTGTCCTTCCTTACTAACCAGTTCAAACTTTAAGGTACTGAAGCTCCCCATCTGGTCTGCCCCTCCATACTCCTGTCTTCAACCACTCTTATCCGGAGATCCCTGAACTGGGAGACCATTCCCTGGGTTGTATGCACACCATTGTGGCCCATCATTTCAACAGCCAATCATTATAAGCTCCCTCATCACTTAATTTTTTAAAAAGTAAAGAAAAACATGATGAAGGTTCCCAAGAACAGCAACACTGGCCTCGGAATCCTCACTCATTGTGTCCCACTCTCATCCCTGGCCCAGGAGCGCCCCTGGTGACATGCATGCGATGCCAGAACAGAAGCGTGTAGTTGCTTCTGCCACCATCTGAAACACCTGCCAGTCCAGAAGGGCTCACAGGTGCCTCTTGGGTGTGGCCATGGACACTCCCTGCCAGTCTAACTGGAGTGAGAATGCTCCTGCACAAGGTGACCTAGCAGGTGATGGTGAGAACTGTTGCTGTGGACTAGATCCAGGAGATGGAAAGCTGGAGACCTTAATACCAAAGTCCTGGACATGCCATTGCAAGGTCTCCTCCAGGGCTCCCATATATTTCTATTTTACTTATTATCATAGAGTAGATTTAAAATGTATTCATTAAAAACTGTCTTTTTTAGATTTTAGGTGACATACAAATTTGTTAAGTATGTAGTTATTACTTTATGTACTTTAAAAAATATTTCTATTGATTTATAGAGGAGAGGAAAAGGAGAGATAGAAACATAAATAATGAGAATCATTGATCAGCTGCCTCCTGCACTGGGGATTGAGCCCTCAACCCAGGCATGTGCCCTTGGCCAGAACTGACCCTGGACCCTTCAGTCCTCAGGCCAACGCTCAATCCACTGAGCCAAACCAGCTAGGGATACTTTATGTACTTTTGTTTTCCTTTTAATTTTACCCTCCCCCCATGTCATATAATGTCTTTTTATTTTTACATTAGATGACATTCAATTTTATTTTGTATTAGTTTCAGGTATACTGAAAAGGAAAATGTCGCCTCAATACTTCTGGTACTCACCAGATCCCATATATACAGATCACAGTATGACTGACTGCACTCCCTAGCTATCATCTACCACTAATACAGTTAGTGCCCACTCTTTTGGTGGTGCTCAGACATTGATACTAGTAGACAAGTAGTGTTTTAGGTGCTTTTACGCTGGCCACACATTTTCTCTGCATTAAACATGCTTTATATCATTCCTTTTGAATTTATTCAACTGACTTATTGAAATAATCCCAATGAATTGGAATGACTCTGGTTAAAAAGACTCAATTTATATATAGATTCAAAATAATCTGCTTCCTGGTGTTTGAGAGTTCAAACTACACAACACTATTCAAAACTGTAGAATATTAGGTGTCAGTGTCTTTATTCTGCTCACTGATACTGCAGAGAAATTATTCTCCATTACTGCTCAGCAAAATCATACATGTTCAATGCTTAATTATCACTTATATTTTTTCATTTTTTCCAGTTTCCTTGCATTATTATAGTGTATGTTATAGGTTTTTAAGAATTTTTTTTTATGACTAAAGATGTTAACCATTTCTCATGCATTGCAAATGAAATACCATATTTTTTTGTTACTATTTTACTCCGGTGTTTTATTTTTTGGTTGTATCAAACTTGTATATCAAATATAATCATGTTCTGTTTTAATTAAAAACAAACAAAAAGAAACAACAAACAATATCAACAAAAATTATTGTATTACATTCGATAAATGGTACCTAAAAAGAACTTCTCTTGTGCCAAATTTCTAAACCAACATTCTCTATGTTATTGATGCCTGAAAAAGATTCTGATAACATTTAGCACACTTTTATTGTTTCTGGGTTTAGAACAATGAAAGGGACACCTTTTGATTGGAAATTATCATTCTGTTAAAGAAAACACTAAATTAAGAGATGAAGTAGAGTGATAGACAAATAAAGGCTTTATTTCTGCAATACTAGAGGTGCTCCTTTCAGGTGTGTAAATATTTATGTCAATAAATGCACCAATGTGGTGCTATAATTTAGGCCATATGCACCTACTATAATTGTGACATTTTAAAAATATGTGTTTTACATAGTATAAAACACAACTGTAACTTGTAAGATTCAATATGTTTAGTATATTAACAAGGTTGTGCAGCCATCACTACTATCTAATTACCAAATGCTTACTCATCCATAAAAGAAACAACTTTTCCATTAGTAGTGAATCCTTTCTCACCCTCATCCTCCCCAGTTTGTGGAAACTGCTAATCTACTTTCTGTCCCTATGGCTTTGCCTTTTATGAATATTTCATATAAAATTCATATACTATTGGCATTTTGAGTTTCGTTTCTTTCATTTGAAATAATGTTTTCAAGATTCATTTGTGCTTTAATATATATTAATCAATACTTTTTATGGCCAAATAATATTCCACTGTATGGATATAAAACATTTTCTTTTACTCAGTTATTTGATGGGCATTTAGGTTGTTTCTACTTTTTAGCTATTGTGAATAATATTTTAATGAACATTCATGCACAGAATGTGTCTGAATATTTGTTTTCAATTTTCTTGGATATATACCTGAGAGGAGGATTGCTGGGACACAAGACATACGTATGTATGTTTTGCTTTTAGGGGAACTGCTGACCAGTGTTCCACAGGGACTACAACATTTGACAATAACATCAGCAATGTATGTAGGTTCTCATTTCTTTACGTCCTTGCTAAAACTTAGTATTTTCATTTTTTAAAAAAACCTTGTAGCCATCCTAATGAACATAAAGTAATATGTCACTGGGGTTTTGATTTACATATCCCTGATGACTAATGATATTGAGCATCTTTTCCTGTGATTATTGGCTATTTTTATAAATAATTTTGAGAAATGCCTATCAGATCCTTTGTCCATTTTATAATTTCATCATTTGTATTTTATTGTTAAATTGTAAGAGTTCTCTATATATTCTGTATGCTAGACCCTTATCAGATATATTTACATATTTATCCCATTATTTATTTTATATTTCCAATTTCTTGATGGTGTATTATGACACATAAACCTTTCTTAATTTTGCCCAGCCAGTATAGTTTAGTGGTTTAATGTTGATTAACTTTGGCCAGAGGTCACAGTTCAATTCCTGGTCAGAGCACATGCCCAGGCTGTGGTTTTGATCCCCAGTGGGGGGTGTACAGGAGGCAGCTGATCAATAATTCTTTCTCATCATTGATGTTTCCATCTCTCTCTCCCTCTATCTCTCTCTAAAATCAATACAAATATATTTTAAAAATAATTTCTTAATTTTGATGAGGTGTGTTTATCACTTTTGTTTTTGTTGTTTGTTGTTTAGGTACCATATCTTAGAAATCATTGCCTAATAAAAGGTAAAGAAAATTTTCCCCTGTGTTCCTCCCCCCAAAATTTTATGGTTTTACCTTTTACAATTAGATCTATGATCTATTTTGAAATGATATTTATGTATGATGTAAAGTATTCACATACTTTTCTATGTGAATATCCAATTATCTCAACAATACTGGTTGAAAAGACTAAATTTCCCCAATCATTGGTCTTGGCACTTTTCTTGAAAATCAGTTGACTATAGATGTATGGGTTTACTTTTGGACTCTCAATATTATTTCATTAAAAATATTTTTTATTGATTTCAGAGAGAAGAAGGGAGAGGGAGAGATAGAAACATCAATGATAAGAAATAATAATCGATTGGCTGTCCCCTACTGTGGATCAAACCTGCAACCTGGGCATGTTTCCTGACTGGGAATCAAACCATGACATCCTGGTTCACGGGTTAATGCTCAACCACTGAACAACACTGGCTGGCCACACTGTCTTGCTGTAGCTTTGTAGTAAGTTTTAAAATTGGAAAGCATGATTTCTTCAATTTTGCTGTTCTTTTTCAAGATTGTTTTTCGCTATAATGGATTACTTGCATTTCCACATTAATTTAAGGAGCAATTTGTCAATTTTTGTAAAAATAGAGATTGAGATTTTGATAGAATTTACAGTGCATCTATAGGCCAATTTGGGGACTATTACCAGCTTAATATTACCAACCCAGAAACATAGCATATTTGTATATTTATTTATGTTTTCTCCAGTTTCTTTAAGTAATGTTTTATAATTTTTAATAAACAAATCCTCCACTTTTTGGTTAAATTTATTCCTTAATATTTTATCTTTTTTGATGGTATTGTAAATGGGATTGCTTTCTTAATTTCATTTTCTGAATTTTGACTGCAAGTATATACAAATACAGTTTATTTTCCTATGTTGATCTTGTATCCTGTAACCTTGCTGAACTCATTTATTGGTTCTCACCATTTTTTAAATGGACTCTTTAGTGCTTTCTAAAGAGTAATTATGCAATCTGCAAATAGAAAGTTTTACTCCTTTTCCCATATGGGTATCTTCTGTTTCATTTTCTTTCCTTATGTACTATTTACTTATGAGATGTTAGTGCAATGTTAAATAGGAGTGGTGACAATGAATATCATTATATTCCTCCTGATTATAGCTGAAAAGATTTCAGTATGTAACTATTATGTATGATGACAACTGATTTTTTTAGATACCCTTCATAAGGTTGAGGAAGTTCTATTCATACTTTAAATTAACTGTTTAAGCATAAATAAGTATTCAATTTGTTTAAATATTATGCATCCCTACAGATGAATTATCATGTGGGTTTCCATTTTTTCTACTATTGTTAATTACATTGATTGATGTTTGTACATTTAATCAGCCTTATATTTCTAAAATAAATTCCACTTTGTGATGGTGTATAATCCTTTATATGATGATAGATTGTTTCAAAATATTTTGTTGAAGACATTTATAACATTAAACAATAAAAACAATTGACAAAGAACTTGAATGGACATCTTTCCAAAGAATCTACTCTAATAAAAGAGAAACATGCAAATTGGTGTCACTCTGCTACACCCACAAGCCACATCCACCAGTCAATCAGGAGCAAGTATGCAAATTAACACAACCAAGATGGTGGCAGCCACAGAGCTGGAGTGAGCAGGAGGCTTGGGTTGCCCCCAGCGATGGAGGAAGCCAAGCTTCCCACCTGCCCTGGCCAGCCCTGGCCTCCACTCAAGGGTACAAAGTTTCAATTATAAAAGATAAATAAATCCCAGATACCTGCTTCCCTCCACTCAAGGAGGCACTGAAAAAAAATAGAAAAAAAAGAGAGGCTGAGAGTTTGGGTCACTGAGGGCTATGGCCAGCCTGCAAACAGCCATCAGCCCCTCACCCAGGCTGGCCACACCTCCCCAGAAGGAACCCTCATCCCATGGGGGCATGGATGACCTGAAAACTACCACAGGCCCCATGCCCAGGATGCCCCATACCCCAAAGAAACCCCCACCCTTATTCAGGACACCCTTTAGGGCAAACCAGCCAGCCCCAACCCATGCACCAGGCTTCTATCTACACTAATAAAAAGGTAATATGCTAATTAGACTGGGAGACCTTTCAGGAGACCTTCTGGACCTTCTTCTGGACAAAGCCATGGTTGTAGGGCAAAGGTAGAGGTGGTTAGAGGCCAAGAGGGGAGAGCAGTTGTGGGTAATCAGGCTGGTGGGGTTGGGGCTGTTGGGGGTAAGCAGACTAGTGGGGGGGGCAGTCATGGTCAAGCAGGCTGTCAGTGGGGGGTCAGTTGTAGGTGATCAGGACAGCAGGGGGACAGTTTGGAGTAAGCAGGCCAGTAGGGAGGCAGTTGAGGGTGAGCAGGCTGGCGGGGGAGGCAGTTGGGGGTGAGCAGGCCAGCAGGTAGAGTCGTTAGGGGCAATCTAACAGGCAGGCAGGTGAACAGTTAGGAGTCTGCAGTCCCGGATTGTGAGAGGATGTCCGACTGCCAGTTTAGGCCCGATTCCTGTAAACCAGCAGTAAGACATCCTTCAAGGAGTCCTAGATTAGAGAGGGTGCAAGCCAGGCTGAGGAACACCCCCTCCCCCATGCATGAATTTTGTGCACTGGGCCACTAGTGTATTTATAAGCATTATTAGTCTATAGTTTTCTTGAGATGTGTTTGTTTGGTCTCAGGTTTATACTGACCTATAAAATGAAGTTTCGCCTCCTCTTCCATATTTTTGGAATAATTTTTGAAGTACTACTGCTAATTCTTATTTAAATAATTATTAGAATTCAGTGAAGCCATTTATTTCAGGACTTTTCTTTTGAGGAAGATTTTTTAATGTTTTTTTTTCATTGATTTCAGAGAGAGGAAGGGAGAGGGAGATGTAGAAACATCAATGATGAGAGAGAATCATCGTTTGGCTGCCTCTTGCATGCCCCCTACCAGGCATCAAGCCCACAATCCAGGCATGTGCCCTGATCTTGAATTGAACCCTGACCTCCTGGTTCATGGGTTGACACTCAACACTGAGTAACACTGGCTAGGCAGAAGGTTTTGGGTTAAATTCAATCTCTTGTTATAGCTCTGATTTTTCAATTTCACTTTAGACCATTTCAAGTAAGTTGTACCTTTATAGGAATTTATTCATATGTTGTAGGTTATATAGCACTTGGTATAACACTGTTCAAAGTATTGCTTATAATTTTTATTTCTGTGAGCATGATAGTAGTGCTCCCACTTTCATTCCTGATTTTAGTAATTTGAGCTTTCTTCCTTATTTTCTTGATTACTTTTACTAACAGTTTACCAATATGGTTGACATTTTCAACAATCAAGCTTTGATTTTGTTGCTCTCTACTGTTTTTTAATTTTCATTTAATTTATTTTTGCTCTACATCGTTATTATTCACTTTCTTTTGCTTCCTTTGGTTTTAGTTTGCTCTTATTTTCCTAGTTTCCTTAGTTGGAAAGCTAGGCTATTGATTTGAGCCCTATACCCTTTCTTTATTTTTGAGATTTAACTTGATCTTTTGTTTAAAACCTATTTCTTTGTGCATACTTGTTTGTTTTTTCCTTGATTTCTGTGTTGGCATCTATGCATTAGGAGAAACACATCATTCCCAATCCTTATAGACTGTTCTTATAATGGAGAAGACTCTCACCAACCTGACCAGCAAGTGGTTTCTGGAAGCCTTTCAAACCTTTATCTTAGTTCAGATTACCATTTTTGTCTCAGTGGCCCCGGGTATATAGAGTATTCCAGGTTTGTAAGCACTCCAACAAGGTTAAGTCATTAGCCAGCCTCTCAGGCAATGTCCTATAAAATTTGTACATTTTGCATGAGGTCCAATTCCTTATCTTCTGAGGGAAAAAAATGGATTTGGGATGTCTCATCCATTCACTCTAGGTTTAGCTGAGGGAAAAGGTTCTTACCAGTGCTTTCATATTACTTTAAACTGCTGTCTTTGTTCTCAATGGCCCTATGACACCTTAGAATACACTAGGTCCTCTCAGCACTCTGAGCCAAGTGAGGTAGAGCTAGGAGCTTGGAAAAGTTGAATATTGAAGATGTGGTCCAACTCTTTCTCCCCAAGGAGAAGTTTGTATCCTACTGTTTCCACTAGGAATTATAGTGAAAGAATTTCCCTACTTGATTTGATGTGACTGGTTTCTGGCTTTCTCACAAAAGGAAGTTGTCTATATTTTGTTGATTCAGTATCAATGTGGGGGGAAGGAGTTTAGAGTTTTCTATTCCACCATCTTACTAACTTCACTCCCCTTGATTATTTCTTAATGTAGACATTTACAGCTATAATTACATACTTTCAGCTTTGAAAATATGTAGTCTGATTCCCACATGTTATAGTATATTTGTATATTGTGTTTTCAGATTTATATATCTCTCACTGTTTTTATAATTTTATATGTAATTTATTTTCTTTTAACTTTCTGTCACTTAGGAGTGTTTTTACAAATATATGTTCAAATAATTGCGAATTTTTCAAATTTTCTTCTGTTATTGAATTGTAATTTCATCTTATTCTAGTTGGAGATAAAAAAAGTTTATATGATGCTTCAATCTACTGATTATCCACTTAAATTGTTTGAAATTGCAATAAAGCTTTAATGTGAAACAAAGAAGGCAGAACCGTGGTGATGAAATGAACAAGCAAAGGGAGAAGACTCAACTGGATTGTTCTTAACTAAGAAAGTCCTACGATTTTGTTTGTAAAGTAGCACAACTTATTCAAGGTTTAAAAGGCTTTTTTCTTAGCAATACTATGTACGGTATTTATGTTTAATATCCATATGATACCATAAAATATTTCCTCTTCTATATTTGTAATTTTTTCCATATTAAACTTGATCCTTCGGCTATCCAGAAACTTAACTGTAGCCTGAGAGCACTGGAATGTGTAATTCACACAATACTGAAACACTGAGCATATAATGTACCCAAAACACTTGGAAAAGCCAGCTAATCTTGCTCTGTTCATTACACCTAATCTTGGGTGTGTTGTGAATTGTATGGAGATGATATTGCCATAGATCCTGGTCACCTGGAGCAGATCTAACAGGTTGTAGCACAGAGGGTAAAGGCTTCCTTGAGAAGTTCCAGGAATCATTTCATCTCACTTTCCCTTGCAAATCCCTGGGGTTGGCCTAGATGAGTAAATATCGGAACAGAGATGGCACACATGTTCCCAGGAGGGCTGGGCCTGGTTACCTGTCCATATAGGCTCTTTGTCTTCTGACGGTGTGCTCAGGGCATCTTCTCAGAGACAGGCAAAAATGACAGATACAGGCCAGAGCTCTGAGCCCTTATATCCTTGACCTTATATTCTTTTTTAAATAGCAGAATTTCATTTATAAAATTATAAAGTGTTCTCAGAGAAGTAAAATCATCATATAACATATTTTTTCAGAAAATTAAAACTTCCCTAAATATAATTTAAAAAAAAATTTAGTTGATGATATAATCTTTGTAATCAAATGTTATTTACTTTCTCTCTTAATAAACAGAAAATATATAACAAAAAAAGTTTGTATGATTTCAATATTTTAAAATTTATTGTCTTTTTATGACTTAACATATGGTTTATCCCATAAAATACACCATGTACAATTAAAATACTATGTATTCTTTTGTTGGGGGGTACAGAGTTTTATAGATGTATATTAGAGTTATTTGATTTATAATGTTTAAAACTTGCATTTCTTTACTGGCTTCCTATGTATATGTTCTATTTGTTATAGAACATGCAAGTATTGATATGTCCAAAAACTATCATTAAACTGTTTATTTCTTTGAGCATTTTTTTCAATTATGTCAGTATTTACTTTCACTATTTTAAGGTTCTATTGTTGCATATACATTGTTCCGAATTATTATATTTTTTTGTTGCATGGCTATTTTTTATTATAAATTTATCAAATTTTACCTTTTTAAAATATTTATGGTTGAAAGTATTACATACAAGTATGTCTCTTTTTTTCCACATCAACACCTTCTAACCCATCCCATGCCCTGCCCCAGGCCTTCACCACCCTACTCTTTTTGTCCATTGGTTATGTATATATGCATATAAGTTCATTGGTTGATCTCCTCCAACCTGCCCACACCTTCTCTCTGGGATTCCGTAGTCTGCTTCATGCTTCTATGTCTGTGTATCTATTTTATTCATAATTTTATTTTGTTCATTAGATTCCATATATTAGTGATATTATGTGATACTCATCTTTCTCTGATCTGGCTTATTTCACTTAACATAATTCTCTCCAGATATCTCCATGCTGTCTCAAAGGGTAAGGGATCCTTCTTTTTGCATCTGCATAGTATTCTATGGTGTAAATGTATCACAGCTTTTTTATCCACTCAGCTACTGAAGGACATTTGGGCTGTTTCTAGATTTTAGCTATTGTAAATTGCACTTCTATGAATATACGTGTGCATACATTCTTTCTGATTGGTGTTTTGGGTTTCTTAGGATATATTACTAGAAGTAGGATCACTGAGTCAAACTGAAGTTCCATATTTAATTGTTTGAGGAAACTCCATACTCTTTTCCATAATGACTGCACCAGTTTGCATTCCCACCAGTAGTGTACTAGGGTTCCCTTTTCTCCACATCCATTCCAGCACTTGTCATTTGTTGATTTATTGATAATAGCCATTCTGACAGGTTTGAAGTAATAGCTTATTGTCATTTTAATTTTCAAGTCTTGATAACCAGTGACTTTGAGAATATGCTTGATCTGTCTAGAGCTGTCAATGAAGTATTAAGGTCCCCAACTATGATTGTGTTTTTATCTGTTTCTCCCTTTAGCTCTGTGAGTAGTTGTTTTATATATTTTGATGTTCCCTGTTTAGATGTACATATATTAAGAAGATAGATCAACCAGACAGAAAAATCAATAAAGAAATATTGGCCTTAAATGAAACACTAGACCAAATGGACATAATTGACATTTACAGAACCTTTCATCTCAGAACATCATATTATACATTCTTCTCCAGTGCACATGGAACATTCTCAAGGATAAACCATATGTTGGGTCACAAAACTAGCATCAACAAATTCAAGAAGATTCAAATTATACCAAGCATATTCTCCGACCACAATGCCTTGAAATTAAAAATCAATTGCAAAAAGGAAATAAATAAACCCACAAATATGTGGAGATTAGTCAAGGGATCCTTAATAAGATTAACAACTGATTTTTTTTTCTCTTTAGTCTGTAGACCTATAATCTAAAGCTTTGGTGAATTTGTTAGTTTTGGGTTGCTTTTCATGATTGTTGTTGATTGTTGTTTCTCTGTATAGAACATATGCTCTATATTCTACACAGACTACCTATCTACCTCTAGATAAAGACATCTTAAGTATGAAGTTAATTGTTGGTGCACATTAATGCTCTTTATATTTTGGGAGATGCACCCTCCTATTCTGAGTTTCCTGAGAGTTTTGATTTGAAAGTGTGTTGGATTTTGTGTTATGCATTTTGTGAATTAATTGAGAGGGTCACTTGTTGTTGTTTTTCTTTTATTATATTAACATTCTGTATTTAACACATCTCTTTTATTATGTTGAACAAATTTTGTATTTATAGGATAAATCACATTTGATCATGGTGCTTAATTGTTTTAATATGCTGCTATAATTAGCTAAATAGGATTTTGTTGAGGGTTTTTACATCTATACTTATAAGGGATATTTGACCTGTGCATCTCTTTTCTTACGTTTTTGTCTAGCATTGGTATTAGGGTAATGCTGACCTCATAGAACGAGTTAGGAAATATTCTCTTCTACTTCTTACAAAAATTTGAGGATTGCTTTTAAGTTTTTTTAAATGTTTGATAGAAATTACAAGTGAAAAAAATCTGGTCCTGAAATTTTCTTCTTTTTATGTTTTTGTTAATGGGGTTTGACTACTAATTCAATCTCTTTCCTTGTAGGTTTATTCAAATTCTCTATTTCTTCTTAAGTCAGTATTACTTTTGGAAAAATGTGTGTTTCTATGAATTTGACCACTTAATCTATATGATTTAATTTATATTCATACAATTTTTCCTTTCTATTTCTGTAATGTGGGTAGTAATGAACTCATCTTAACTTTCAGTTTGAGTTATTGGTGTCTTCTCTTTTCTTGGCTTAATCAGTATATCTAAAGGCTTTTCAATTTTGTTGATATTTCCAAAGAATCAACTTTTAGTTTTATTGTTTTCTATTATGTTTGTATTTTCTAAGATATTTCTCTCTGCTCTAATCTTTATTACTTTATTCCTTCTACTGGCTTTGAGTTTAGATTTATCTTAGTTTTCTAATTTCTAATTGCACAAAGTTATTTATTTTAGGTATTTCTTATTTTTAAATGTAGGCATTTATAGTTATAAATTTTCCTCTGGGACTTACTTTCACTATATTACATAACTTTAGCATTTTTCATTTTTACTCACCTCAAAGTACTTTTAAATCCCCTGGTGAATTCTTCTTTGACTCATTCTTTGTTTAAGATGATGCTGTTTCACTCTAGCCAGTATCTCCATGGTTAGAGCATTGACCTTTGGATGGAAGGGCACATACCTTAGTTGCAGGCTAGATCCCTGGCTCCAGTCAAGGCACATGTGGGAGGCAACCAATTAATGTGTCTTTCTCACATTGAGGTTTATCTCTGGCTCCTTCCTCTCCACTCCTCTAGAAAAGTCAATGGAAAAAAATAATCTCATGTGGGGATAAAAAACTAATCTAACAAAAGATTGTTTCTCATCTGTGAAATGTCTAGCTTTCTTTCTGTTATTGAATTTCATTGTGTTCAGAGAAGATATTTTGTATGATTTCAGTCTTTAAAATTATTTAGATTTGTTTTATGGCCTAAAATATGGTCTTTTCTGGACAATATAACATACATTCTTGAGAAAAATATAGATTCTACTATCATTTTGTAGAGTATATAATCTGTGTGTCTTAGGTAAAATTGATTTGCAGTTTTATTCAAGTTCTCCATTTCCTTATTGATCTTATTTTTAGATGTTTAATAATTATTTAAAGTTGCATATTATAATATTAAACTGTCAAGAATTATTTACCCCTTAATGCTGTAAACTTTTGCTTCAAAAAGTTTGACTTTATTTCTCACTTAATTCTACATAATTTCAATAGATATACACAGATATTGTTTTTATTTGGCTGCTCAATTCTGTTGTTTAAACCCTCTAATTTTTAAAATTTTATCTCTATATATAAAAGCTTAGTGACTGTCTGACAGTTTCACCATCTAACTGGTAGCTATGACTCACACTGGCTACCAGGGAACAGATGCTCAACACAGGAGCTGTTGAGCTGTGGTGACTTGGCAGCTGTCGTTCTCAGGTGATACACCCAGAACCAGAAAGGAGGGAGCCCAATTCCGGAGTGTGTCACCCAAGAACTGCCCTCTTGCAATCCAGGATCCCTCAGAGAGCCAGTTTCAGCCTGATCCCCACAGGCCAGGCTGAGGGACCTCACCGGTGCATGAATCCCACTAGCTATGACATGCACTGACAACCACAGGAGGAATGCCACTCAGCCACAAGTGACAGCACTAAGGATGTCTATGGGAAGTGGGCCTAAGCCACAGTTGGACATTTCCTGAGGGCTCCCAGACTGCAAAAGAGCACAGGCTGAACTGAGGGACGCCTGCCCCCCCCCCAAGTGCATAAATGTCATGCACTGAGCCTCTAATTTATTATAATTTTCATTATCAGAATTTCAACTTAGTTCCTTTTGATAATTTCTATCTTTTTACTGATACTCTCAATTTGTTCAGACATTACACTATATTTTGTTGTTGTTCCTTGTCATTGTTTTCCTTTAGCTCTTTATTCATGGTTTTCTTTAGGACTTGAGCATTTTTAAGAAGTTGATTTAAAGTCTTTGTCTAGAGGTAGATAGTGTCAGAATTAAACTGAATTGTAGAACACCAGCTCTTGTCATAACATAGCTTGGTGTGCAGAAAGAATCCACACAATGTAACTGGTGTCAGAATCATCTATCTATCTCTAAATATATAAAAGCATAAGTGGCTGAACATCAGAACACCCTGTTGACCAGTCACTATGATGCACACTGACCACCAGGGTGCAGATGCTCAATGCAGGAGCTGCCCCCTGGTGGTCAGTGTGCTCCCACAGCCAACCTCGTGCAGCCCCTCCCTGTGACCAACCTCCCAAGGCCCAGATCAGCCCTGATTGCCAGCTCAGGACCCCACCCGTACATGAATTCATGCACTGGGCCTCTAGTAATGTCAATAAAATAAATTAAGTCTTTGTCTACTAAAACCAGTGTTCAACTTCATTAGGGATGGGTTTTGTCAACTTATTTTTTTCCTTTGAATTAACTATACATCTTAGTTGTTTTAAAAAGCCTCATATCTCTTTGTTCCTGTTGAAAACCAGACACTTGACTATTATATTATGTTAATTCTAGAAGCAAATTCTCCCTCCTTTTCAAGTTTTCCTGTTGTTGTTTGCTGTGGGTTATAATTGTACATTTGTTTAATGGTTATTCTAATTTATGTTTTCAAAGATTGTACTTTTTGTAATGTGTGGTCACTGAAGTCTCTGTTCCATTTTGTCATTTTGTATACAATAGCCTTGCAGAAATTTTCTTTAATTTGTGATGGCAAAAAGCAGAGAAAACAAACAAAAAATCAACAAATAAAAAACAAGTTTTCTATACTTTGCAGATTAGTTCTGAGATAGTACACTCCTTCCAATCCTAGACAACTCTACCTTAGCTTTTGTATTCTCTTTTACTTTGTCCATATTTCAGGATATAATTTGGTCCTTACTGTTATCATCCAATAATGTTTAATTCTTTTATAGAAAATATTTGATTATGATGGCTTTCATATATTATGCATTTGCCTTAAATATGACAGCATGGCATAGTATATAATTCACATTGTTTACATATAAGAAATTGGTACAAAATCCAACTACATAAAGTTCCCTTATAAAAAATAGAAAAATACACTGTATTAATTTTTTTATTGTTACTGAAATTAATTTCCACTAACTTAATGATTTAAACAATACACATTATTTTACAGTTCAGTAGATTACAAGTCCAACATGATTTTATGGTTCTAAAATCTAGCTTTTGGCACTGCTGCTTTCTTTTCTGGAGGCTCTAGGTAAAGTCTGTTTCCCTAATTTTTCTAGTTACTTAAGGTCTTTCACATTCCTTGGCTCATGGCCACCTTTTATCTTCAAAGCCAGCAGTTTTGACTCTCCCTACAAACCATCTTCTGCTATCATCTCTTTTTAAGCCACAGCCAGGAAAGAGCTTCCATTCCTTATTACTCTTATAATGATTAGCCCGGTTCTCTCTGGCTAATCTTGGATGATCTCTACATCTGAAGATTCATCACCTTAATCAAAGCTGCAGAGTTCCTTTTACCATGTAATGGAACATCCTCACAGATTCTAGGGATTAAGGCATGGGCATCTTTGAAAGGGCATTATTCTGCTGATCACAATGTCTTTGTTGTGATTATTTTGCCTTCCAGTCACACTCATTACCTCTTTAACAGGTAAATGTATATGAACAAGCACTTTTACTTAGACTACTAGTATATGTTTTAAAATTTGTTTGTAGGACCTCTCATATAACCTCTTAGTCCTGTAAATCGAGGCAATGACAATAGTCTACCACTCTCTATCTTGATTTAGCTCACCAATACTATTTACTAGGATTTCTAGCTATTCATATTGAATTTTCACCTTTTTTGTTATTTTTTTCTATCAGAAAAATAAACAAATAGATTATGTCATTACTTAGTGGACTTTTACATTTTCTTCATAGAGTAACTGCCATTTATTATACACTGGCATTTGAAGTGTAAGTGTATAATGTAGGTTCTCAGAGTTAATTTTAGAAATTTGTATTTAGTTTTCGATAATGCGGGAATCTAAACTAATGAAAGCGAAATAGTAAAATTAACCATTTCTCCAGGACGGGGTAAGCCATGCCCACCAGCCAATCAGAGCGGCTGTATGCAAATTAGCCCAGCCAAGATGGCAGCAGCCGCCATCTGTTGCCTTCCTGCAGGCCACACGGGTGGGGGTGCTGGAGGAGCGACCGCCTGCAGCCTCACACCTCTAGGCAGAAAGCAGTCTGGAAGTAGGTCTGTGATCCTGGGGGCTTGGGTACACACGCCTCCATGAGTGCCCGAGCCTCTGCGATTGATTTCAGGCGGCAGGGCAGCTGGGGCCTGGGGGAGTAAGCCAGCCCAGGCCCCCAGGCTGTCCTGCAGCCTGGAAGTAGGTCCGTGATCACGGGGGCACCGCATACATGCCTCCGTGAGTGCCCGTGCCCCCACAATCGATTTCAGGTGGCAGGGCAGCTGGGGCCTGGGGGAGCAAGCCAGCCTAGGCTCCCAGGCTGTCCTGCAGCCTGGAAGTAGGTCCGTGATGGCGGGGGCTCGGGCACAGAGGTGTGTGTGCCCGTTCTCCCGCGATCGATTTCAGGTGGCAGGGTAGCCCAGGCCCCCAGGCTGCCCTGCAGCTGGAAGTAGATCCGTGATCGTGGGGCTCGGGCACAGAGGCGTGTGTGCCCGTGCTCCCGCGATCGATTTCAGGTGGCAGGGTAGCGGGGGCCTGGCGGAGCAAGCCAGCCCAGGCCCCAAGGCTGCCTTGCAGCCTGGAAGTAGATCTGTGATGGGGGGGGCACGGGCACTCAGGGAGGCTATCCCTCCCTGAGTGCCCATGCCCCCCCCCATGGATTCCAGGGGGCTGGGCAGCCTGGGGGTGGGGGCGAGGCAGAGGATCCAAGCCAGCTCCGCCCCTGAGTCTGAGGCCTGGAAATTGGTGCAGGGCACACAGCACACAGTGAGGTGTGCCCTCCGTGTGTGTTGTGTGCCCCAATGGATTCCAGGGTCCCAAACTGTGAGAGAGCACAGGCAGGGATTAAGTACTCCCCCACCCCCTGCCGAGTGCACAAATTTTTGTGCACCGGATCCCTAGTTATCTATAAAAGAATAATGACCATATAAAACATTTTTGTATTATTGTTACACTCTCTAGATCAATAATCCCTTCCAGATTTTAAAGTGAAATGTAAGAAGATTCAAGATTGACATCTAGACCTACAATTACTTGGGATTGATTTTTCTATTCTGTTATCTTTCTTATATTATGATTATGATTGGTCTAAATGATATTGTTTTGAGAGTCAAAATAAAGTGGGTCAAAGCTCTTGCATAGGGTATTTTGCCAATATATATAATTGATTAATACTTGAGTTGTTTGAGCTGAAATTGGTAATTTATTGAGGAGCTACAACTTGTTATGTGCTGTTCTCAACACTTCACAAATACCATGTCATTTCATTTTATAAGGACCCAAATGTAATAAGCATTATTTTTTGATGAAACTGAAGTTTAAAGTGAACACAGCAACAGTTCAATGCCACTCATTTTTAAAATTTGCTCTAGTGTGTTGTGTTTTATCACACATTGATCTCAGTACACAAAAGAGTGCATAAAAGACTTTACTATCCTTCACACAAGCAGAAGAAGGCTAATACAACTTGTGCCCACTTGTATCTGAATACGTTTGGCTTAGGAAAGTCTAGAATTGATAACAGAAATAGCCTAAGCAACCCCTTGAATCTAGCTAGCCATACCACTGCTTATGAAACCGAAACCACAGTTACTGGTTTCTTATGTGAACTTACCCACCTGGCCTTTCCTACAGATTGTAATTTCTTTTTGTGATGAATGTGTTAAGGAGACAAACAGTGTATGTTCTTATATACCCACTAGGGGCCCGGTGCATAAAAATTTGTGCACTTGGGAGGTCCTTCAGCCCGGCCTCTCACAGTCTGGGACTCCTCTGGGGATGTCCACCTGCTGGCATGCCTGGCCAACCTGGCTGAGGGGTTGATGGCTGTTTGCAGGCTGGCCAAGCCCCCCAGTGGGATCCCTCACCCCACTGGGGTGTGGCCAGCCTGGGTGATGGGCTGAGGGACGTTTTCAGGCTTTCAGGCTGCCCACAGTCCCTGCAAGTTTTGGGTCCCTACTGGGGTACCTGGCCAGCCTGGGTGATGGGCTGATGGCTGTCTGCAGGCTAGCCAAGCCCCCCAGTGGGGTCCCTCACCCCACTGGGGTGTGGCCAGCCTGGGTGACGGGCTGAGGGGCGCTTTCAGGCTCCCCACAGCTCCCATTGACACAATGTCCCAGCAAGGCTGGCCGGAAGCAGGTTTCTGGGGTTTGTTTATCTTCTGTAATTGATACACTGTTCCTTAACCCAAGCCTTGGCAGGTAACACAGCCAGGACTGCTCTTTGTTTCAGCTCCTGAGGCTTCTATCATTGAGACTTTGTTGCAAATATGTTCTTGCCTGGAGCCGGGAGAAGGCCAGCCAGCTGCAAACAGTTTCACTCCTGCTGCAATGGATGCTGCCTGTTTACTCAGCTTCATGAGTTCCGGCCTCCATCTTGGCTGGGTTAATTTGCATGCAGCTGCTCTGATTGGCTGGCGGGCATGGCTTAAGAGTCCCAAAGGGATGGCCAATTTCAATATTACGCTTTTATTACATAAGATATTGCAGGCTTAGTAGAGAACTAGGCTGATCATTTGTCAGTGTTCATTTCCTGTCCTGCCACCTTTTGTCTCTGGGGATTTCAGAATAATGTCACTATTTGAATAGTTTGAGAAAAAAAAATTTTTCTACAACTTGAACTTTGTTTCTCTTCAACATGGCACAAAGTGGTGATGAGAAAAAAAAGTCACAGAGCAGCTACATTAAAAAGGACACTCATTGCTACAGCAAGTATAGTCTAACGTAGCACAAAATGATATAAAAAGCAGTCTAGGGGCCCCTTAGCCCTAGATGAATGTCTCCATCCAAATGCCATTATGACTTAAATTATATCATTAAAGATTTATTCCCTTGAAATTTTTCTTTTTGTATCCATTTGAATATGCAAGTGAATCTGATAATGATTGTTAATGATTTATTAACTCTTCTTCTTATGGTGCTATAAGTCACAAGAAGAAAACTATAGAGAAAGGCAGGGTTAAATATACCAAAGATAAACTGCCTTTATTAAAACTTTAGCTATAGTTATAGCTGATTCTGTATTTTCTCAACCGATTTTATTCATTTTTACCTGTTGTTCATAACAATTTTTACGTCTTTACATATCTTTCCATGTATGGGATGTATATTTTCCATACTATTCATCTTTTACTCCCAGTTCAAACTACAATCTTTCCTTATAGTTCTTAAAATAATTCCAGAAAACCAAGATCAACATAAAACTAAAATGATTCTAATTTGCTAAATTTAACTGTATCCTTGACAAAATATTTTACTCTTTCAAAAAACATCTAGTGAATCAATATTTATCTAAAGGGAAACATCTAATGAATCGGTATTTATGTAAAGGAAAACAATTTAAAAAAATGAACTATAGCCAAAATGAATTTTCATTACATAGTATCAATTCAAACATTAGTATATTTCCTACATTGAGAACACTTATGACATTTAATGTCCTGAGCATATAAAGAATTCAATGATTAAAAATACTTTTAGTTATCTTTTCTCTCTTCATCCAGTTTAATTATCAAGAGTTTCTTAAGAATTTTGTTAATGGTCAATTTCAGAATAATGATTTGGATCCATTATGTAAATGAAACAACCACAAATTTTGAAAAATCATCTATGCAAGAGCCAACGTTTAAGATATTTATCTAGTATACTTTTAAAGGATTATTGTTCTAATTAATCTAAAACATATTTTACGATAATATTAAAATTTAACTTTTCATGAAGAGAAAAACAAATTTTGTTATGCATAAAAATTTTCTATATGATTGAGCTTATTCAAAACTTATTTACTTACCATACAATTATAAAATAAGCAAAAAATTGAGACAAAAAGAGTAGTCATAGCTCCAAAGTGTAGAATGTGTGAATTTATCAATTTTCTCAGTGATTTGAGATTGCCATCTGTAAAGGTATTTTTAATTGTGCTAAGAGAGCTAATATACAAATGGTCATCATGCCCTCATGCCATCACATTGTAATGGCTCAGACACTCAACATTAGCGAGAGAGGAGTGGGGACCAGCCAGGCACAAATGAACTCACAAGAGAGGAACGGACACCAGCCAGGAACAAATGAGCTCTCAAGAGAGGAATGGGGACCAGCCATGGTCCCCTGCAGTTATAGCCAGCCCAGGTGAAGCCAGCCTGGGTCCTGAGTGCCTGCGGCCAGCCAGAGGAAGAGGAAGGGAAGCCTGGGTCCTGGGTGCCTGTACTGGCTGGAGGAGGGAATCCTGGGTCCTGGGTGTGGGGCAAGGCAGAGACAGTTAGGGGTGATCAGGCCGGCAGGGGAGCAGTTAAAGGTGATCAGGCAGGCAGGCAGACAAGCAGTTTGGAGCCAGCAGTCTCAGATTGCGAGAGGCAATAAGACATCCCCTGAGAGGTCCCAGATTGGAGAGGGTGCAGCGTGGGCTGAGAAACCCCCCACTATGCATGAAGTTTGTGCACTGGGCCTCTAGTTAAAACATATTTCCTCTAATGTGGGAAACCGAAGTTCTAGGGTCTATCACTTAATCTCATTTGTTTTATCTATGTTAGCACATCACCCCACCCCACTTTCTTTATCAGCATCTTTTAAACGTCTATAGAACATCATTTATAAATGCTCAAAGTTGAGCACTTTTGCCTGCATCTTGAAAGATTCATTTAACAGATAGCTATTATGTAGATCTTAAGTGATTATCACAATAGTAGTTAACACCACCTTCTACCTTTAAGAAGAAAAATAATAATAAAGGAATAAGGAAATCATAAAATTGATCAATACAACTGTAGTGATAATAATTAGAGACAGAAAAGTGGGCCAAAGTTTTTAAATATGATTTTTTTTTTCAGATCTACAAGAGCTATAGAATTAAGTGACCTTTTCCACCTATTTCTTTTTTTTTTTTTCATGATTAGAGATCAGGATATTAGTGTGCCTACGTGCAAGTGAATTATATTCCTGAAATTCTGAAATTCATTTCCAACAAGCAAATGATATGACAGCACAAAGTAGAATATTCAAATTTTAGTTTTGATTTAGTTCTGTAGATGCAAAGTAATAAATGTCTGAAAACATCAAAAAGTAATATTTAAAACCAGTAAAAACTCAAATAATGCTATCCTTTAGCTTATCATAACACAATGTATTGCAGTCTTTTATAAATGTCACACAGCTAAAATAATATTACCAAAACTAAAATTGTCCTACAAATAGCTTTATAAACCATAGTGAAGATATTATACCATTTAACTACACTCAGAAGGAAGCTAATATAATAACCTGTGTGGGAGGGCATAGAAAAAAATCTTCCAATGTCATCCCAATAAATTTAATTTAAAAATTCCTTCATGCCACAGGGGCAAAAAGCACACACACAAAAAATCTTATGTAACAAGTTGTCTCCACTATTACATGGCTAATTTTATATCTAAATTGCAGTAATGCCTTAAAACTTTGGTTAAATTTTTCAATGACCTTTGAGATAAGGGTAAGGTTTTCATTGATGCTTTATTTTTTTTAGAAAGTGAAGAATTTATTGCAAAACAAATCAACAATTTATTTATTTATTAGCAGAGGACTAAGATTAGATAGGTGGTATATGTGTGTGTGTGGGGGGGTAGGTTATCTCAAGATGCAGTCTTCTCTTACTGTAATCTATGATATCCAAGCTTAGTCATAATGGTGGTAAAAGAAGGGGTTGGTTTTGTTTTCTAAATCATAACTTTTGTCAACAATGATTCTCCTATGACCACGTGCCTCTTCATAGCACAGTTGTGTATAGACATTCCCTTGGATTATTCTTTAGTTAGTGGTTATGCCAAGCTCTATGAAACCAAAAATTATCTCTAGTTTGTTTAATACTGTATTGAGGTGTAGCAGATGGTATTCAGTAACTGAATGAATAAATAAATTAAAAGGCTCACATTAGAGAATGAAAGGTAGATTTAAAAAAAAAAGAATTATACCATATTTTGCTTAAAAAACATAAAGGCAGTATTATTGTGAAGTAGTTAAGTAGGTTCAGACAGCTTGTGCCTGAATCCCAATATCAATAAAAATTTGAGGAAGTGACAACTATTTGTAGCTTAGCTCCTTGTAAAAATGAAATAATATAGTGTGAGCATTAAATAAATTAAAATATATAAAGTTCTCAACATGATGCCTTGCATAATAATGTGCCCCATTAACATGATGGTATGATTTTTAAAAATCTATTGGAAGCATGAGAAATAAAGGGACTAGATAAAAAAGTGCATGTAGAAAAAGATGTGAGTGCAGATTTTCCAGCAAACTATTTGCATATTTTGAATCATAAGTAGAACATTGCCAAGGGGAAAATGTGATGTTCCTAAGCAAGTTGTCCCCAATCTAATATAATAAAAGAGAAACATGCAAATTGACCGTTACCACCAGCCAATCAGAGTGACTGTATGCAAATTAACCCGGCCAACAACCATGGAGCTAGAGCAAACCAAAGGCTTCTGTTGCAACTGCCTGCCTAGGCTTGCTGAGCCTCTGCTCACGGCCATGCCCACCAGCCAATCAGAGCGGCTGTATGCAAATTAACTCAGCCAACATGGAGGCTGGCAGGGTGGCTCTGCACTGGGAGCCTCCATGGCCGGCCGGCATAGCTGTGCCAGGTGTGTCAGCTCAGTGGGAGGGGGGGGTCTGGCCTGGGGCCTCCTATGGGCATCCAGGAGCAGCTGACCTGGGTCTGCTGCCTAACTCCATCCCCGGGAGCCTCCGAGGAGTATCCAGGAGCGCCTGTCCCGGGTCCACTGCCTGGCTCCACCCACTGGGGGCCTCCCCAGGGCATGCAGGAGCACAGGGCCTCTGCAGGGTGTGCAGGAGCAGCCGTCCTGGGTCTGCTGCCTGGCTTTGCCCCCCAGGGGCCTCTGCGGGACATCCAGGAATGCCTGTCCTGGGTCCACTGCCTGACTCTGCCCTGGGGGCTTCTGTAGGGTGTCCAGGAACACCCGTCCAGGGTCTGCTACCTTCATCCGCCCCCCAGGGGCCTCCACAGGGCATGCGGGAGCGTCTGCTGCACAGTGCGGAGAATCCGAAGCCAGTTCACTGCCCAGCTCCACCCCGGGTGTGTTTGCTCAGCAGCAGGGCCCTACCGAGGGATTCTGCACCAGCGTCTGCCCCTGGCTTGCCACCCAACTCTGCGCCAGGTGTGTCCCCTCAGAGGTGTGGGCCCACCAGGCGTGTGCAATTGTGGGCCCTCCCGTGGGAAACGTCCAGGCCTGCACTCACCAGCCTTCCCACCCCCCAGTGCACGAACCCTGAAGGGGCTGTGAGCAGCCTAAAAATGGCTCTCAGCCCCTCACCCAGGCTGGCCAGGCATGCCAGCAGGTGGACATCCCCACCCCGAGGTGTCCCAGACTGCAAGTGGACACAGGCCGGGCTAAGGGACCCCCACCCCCCAAGTGCACAAATTTTTGTGCCCTGGGCCCCTAGTTTATAAATAATTGTGGGAGCCACACATCCCACGTGGATCAGGGTTCCTGTTCAGGGTTTGAGTTCTGAAGGCGTCTTCACAAAATGGAGAGAGAGACTAGAAGGAATTAATTCTGAATAATGGGGACCAGGTGTGGAGTCTATCTCTAGTGGATGAGACTGCTCACTGCTCTGGCCTTGCTCAAAGATTTTATTAAGGCAATGGGAAAAACAACCATATCCTTAGGGCAGGAAATTCCAACAACCAAGAGGCAATAAGAATTTACATATCAGTGACAGGTGGAGGGTTGCTTTAAATATCAATGTCTCCATCTAAATGAGTGAATAGTTCCCCACTATTCAGAGCAATTAAGGTCCACCAGCCTTCAGGCACATTTCTCTATTAGTGATAATGACCGGTCTCCGGCATCTCCCCCATTTCTTTCCTTTAAAAGATCTTGTATCTGCAGACCAGAAATAAACATATAAGAACAAAAAATGTTAGAGTCCCAATTTCCATGTCCAACAGTTCTGAGTCCAAGTTTCAAGGTCCAGTAGTTCCTTATGTGTACATGTCAGCAATGATATCTTAGTTTTGGATGGTGAACAAATGGTGACAATGTAGGTCTGACCTTCTTTGGTGTGGTCCTGGGCAACCTGCAGTGACACACAGTTGCTGAATGTTAGCATGGCAAATCATTGTCAGCTTCTTCCATCCCTGGATTGTTTTTCCTTTTGTTTTCATAGCTGGAGCATTCTTGATAATTCCTCTCTGTTGCAGGAATCCACATGGTCTTGGAGTTGTTTTCTGAAAATATACAAACATATTCTTGACCAAAAGTTAATAAAGGAATCTTTTCTATAAATTTTTCTTGGGATCCTTTTTAATTTTGCCCAAATGATTTTCCTTTGGCTTATTTTGACACCATGTATGTTTTTCATGGGTGTCTTGTTGTTAGCATTACAAGTGAAGATTTATTTTCAAAGTAAAAAATTTTCTCTACAGGATATTTTTCCTTACATTATCCCCCCCTTTTTTTTATTTAATTATTAGAAGGCTTTTGGAAAATTTTTATAAGGCAGTCTAGATGACTTTAATTTTTATTTTTTTTGCACAAAAATATGACTGCTTTAGGTTCATTGCATGTTAAGCAATTTTACCATGAAATGAACTACCAATAAAAATTGTGGTTGATACTTTAGAAACAGCTTTTTGTACAATTAAATTTTCTTGAATATTTACTTAACACATTTTTTGCAGGAAACAAGTAAAAGCGGATCCACCAGGGAGACTGTCAATGGACATGAGGAAACATACATTGGAACCTCTAGTTGGAACCAGCAAAAATAAAAATGTTTTACGTTGTTGTCATGTGTGTGCCACTCATAAACTACGCAGTGAAATGCGGTACATGTGCAAGTTTTGTAATGTACCCATCCACAAAGGAAAGTATTTCGAACGCTACCACACAGTGGAGCACTATTAGGTTATAGTTTGTTTTGTTTTTTTTTTATAAGATCTGTTGAAAATTTCGAAAAAATATTGTAATTTTGTATAAATAATATTATTTTGATTGTGAAAGAGTGTTTTTTTATATGTTTACCTAGAATGTAGTAATTTTGTCTACAAAAAACAATAACACATATTTTGCAAAGTAAAGACCTCTTTTTATTTTTATTTAAAAAAGACCTCTTTTTAAACTAAAACACTGAAAGTTTCATAGAAAAATATCAAATAGATCAAAAGATATGAATATTTTATGTAAAGTCTAATTTTGGCGAGAAAATGTCAAAAAAAGCCCCACGTTACGACACGATTTCGCGGGAAAATGCCTGATTACAAAGTGTTAATACTTCAACAATAATTTTACTTTACATTGTAAATATGAACGGAAAGGATTATTTTGCATTCTTGAGAATGCCCTGAGCATTTGTTGATGTTAGGCCGAATTTAGATATAGCAGTTGCTGCTAGCCAAGTCTCTGTTATCTGGGTCCCAAGCTGAGCTGGGCAAAGTTTCTGTATGTTGCCTGGGTCCCGGTCTGAGCTGGGCATGGGAAGTGGGAAGCAGGAGACTTCCCTCAGAAGGGGCAAGTGTTCAAGCTCATGCATTGTTGGGGGGGGGTGAGGATCTGTGCCCCTCCTCTGTTGACCCCCAACTTCTCCCCTGATGTCCCCTATGTGACTGTGTCTGTCTTAGGTTGTTCCTCCCCTGAGGAATCTTACCATGCCCCAGGTGGTCTCTGGAATGTTTGTTGTCTGGCTAGTTTCTCTCTTGGATCCTTGTTGCAGCTTAATATTGGAAAAATTCTCTGGGAATATACAAGCATACCCTCTGCCAAAGGTTAATAATGGATCAGGTCCCTTTCATAAACCAGATTTGGGGTTCCTTCCAATTAACTAGACCATTTTTTTGTTTTATTCTGACACCAATGTAGCTCCATAGGTGTCTTTCCAGCAGCATCACAAGTGAAAAAGATAAATTTTAAAGTAACAATTTTAACATAATTTAGGCTTAATTGTCCTTAGTTTAATGAAGGCAGGGTTCTCTAGATGACTTTAAACAAATAATATATAAATGCCAAGAGGTTTGAAGTCATTTTAAATCAAGACATATATATTTAAATAAAAACATTCTATTATTAAATTGATTTCTCCTTTTAGTTATTTATTTGGCAGAATTTCTTCATGTAATTAAATATATTGTGTTGATCCAATTTAGTTATCTCTTTTTTGGGAGAAGGAATAAATCTTTTTGTACAATGTCAGGGCCCTTTGAGATGCACAAAATTCATCCTTCAATTATATTTTTGAAATGTTACATTTGGAAAAACTGTCAAACATATATTTAATTTAAAATTATTAAGACTCAAAACAGTTACTTTGTATTTAGTTTTGACCATGGAATCAAATAATTTTAATTTGGTCATTAAATTTTTTATGAATGTCAGAAAAAACGCTGGGAGAAACACATTTATTGCTATTGATAAATCAAATTTAATGTCTAATATTATTTATTTTATTCTGTATCTTTAAAGAATATTTTTATTTATAAACCTCCTTTAAGAAAAATGAGCTTTCACTGTCGGCTCTTATTAAGTCGACTGTTTAAAACATTGGTCTATCACATAACTTGAATTATGAGACTGTGATTGAACTTTGAATAATTAAAATTAAGTATATTCATAGAAAAAAACACAGTAAATAAATTATCCACTTCATTCTTTTGTCCCATCCTGTTTCCATAGCAAAACTCTGTCTTAATACTGCACCCCTGAGATCCCATGCTGCTTCAGTAAGCAAACATTTCCTTTGTGACTGGCAAATTCAGAGGGAGGGGCGCACCTCCCCATTTCACGATGGCAATGTTATGCCCAGATTTTAAGATCCCCAAAGACCACCAGGGAGCCAAGTCCGATGCAAAAGCAAAGAGCCTTTATTCGAGCTAGCTCGAGACCAGTCTCACGCACACACCAATGCAGCAGCAGGACAGAGAGGGAGAGCGAGTTTCAGGAGAACAAAGGTTTTATAAGGGGTCTGGAAATAGTGGGTGGGGTAACGTGTGCAGTCCCTGTTGATTGGTCGAGGGAAGGGCCAGGGTCTGGTTGCACAGGGGACAGGATGTAGTTAGCCTAATTTGGACTTGGGTCATTTCCTCTGCATCCCTATTGGCTGGTTTGAAAAGCGAAGGGGGGGTTGAGCAACTGTTACAACTGTTACATTCTTGTGGTTTTCTCAGAAAAGGGGCAGGTAGAGAACATAGTTACACAAGATAGAGAATACAGAACAAAAGAAGCATTATGGGGGTGGTACAAAAGAAAAAGAACTTTAGGGGGTCAATCTGATTTATCTCCATCAGCAGCTCCCATGAAAGCCATATGCAATGCTACCAGCAGGGCAGCTGCTCAACCCCCCTTTAAGATATGAGATAACTTGCTTATATTACATGACTTAATGAGACAAAACTCAGACAATAAACATTAAAACAGCACATTTTTAACTTTTATACTGTAGATACAAGGGAAAATTTAGATAAAAACTTTTATCTTTTGAGGAGCCACTGAGTTTTTTCAGGAAGCCTGAGGAATTTAAAATGCAAATTAATCACATTCCTGGCCTGAGCCACTGTGGCAGGATTTTAAAAAGACAACTTTTTTTTTTAATGGGCAGTGGGGAAAATAGTGCACGCCACCCAGACTGGAGGCACCCTTCTGGCCATTTCCCAGTGATTGACCATGCTTAGGAAATTTCGATCTACACAGACTGGCCAAATGGTTCCCTTTTCTGACATTTAGGACACCAAGAAATTGAATCTGGAGGCTCAGTGTTTATGCCTATCCCTAGCCTTCTCCATTGCCTACACTCCTTTTGGAAATGTCCTGCTTTCCCACAATTATAACACCTCCTATTTCCACCTATTACTGCAGCAGTGAGTAAATTTGCTTGAAAAGTTCCTGATCCCACATTCTGACATGCTTGAATCATGTCTGTAATGGTACTATTTTTTCTCAGAGGCATCAGGCATTTCTTACAATCAGCATTGGCATTTTCATAAGCTAATTGCTGAATTAAAATGTCTGCGGCTGTTTCATGTTGAATTTGCTGTCTCACTGTTCAAATGAGACGAGCCACAAAATCAGATAATGACTCTGTAGGTCCCTGCATACATTTAGTAAAAGCTCCCTGATGGTCCTCTTTTGCTGGTAAGCCCCACCAAGCTTTCCTTCCACAAAGTCAAATTTGCTCATATGCCTGTCACACGTAACGTAGCTGATTTTGTATATCCATATACTGTTCCAGTCCTGCCAGCATTTCATAAGTTATTTGAGCATTTGGCCATTCGTTTGTGCGGGCTTGCTCTTACATTTTTCCAAAAATTCTGCTTTTTATAGTAAATAATCTCCTCCATCCAGAGTTGCACGAGCCAAAGAATATCAATCATAAGGAGTTAAGAATGCTTCAGAAATATTATTTACTAGGGGCTCGGTACATAAAAATTTGTGCACTTGGGGGGGTCCCTCAGCCCGCCCTGCCCCCTCTCACAGTCCGGGACCCCTCAGTGGATGCCCTACTGATGGCCACAGTCTGGCAGCGGAGACTCAGAGCAGGTGCCGTGTATGTGTGTGTGTGCCCACACATGTGCGTGTATTTGTGTGTGCCCACTGGGGGCCTGTCCCCAGCTGCACTGTCCTCAGAGCAGGCACTCCATGTGTGTGTATGTATGAGTGTGTGTGTCCCTGCCTGGGACCTGCCCCTAGCTGCATA
>PVJC01019158.1:7353-30633 GCA_004026665.1 Murina feae
TGGAGCTAGCTCCAAGGGGAGGAGGGAGTGAGCTTAAGCTGTCAGTAGGACATCCCCTGAAGGCTCCCAGTATGTGAGAGGGGACAGTCTGGGCTGAAGGACCCCCCACTCCCATTCACGAATTTCATGCACCAGGCTATATATATATATATATATATATATATATATATATATCTTTTTTTATGTTTTCTATATCATTATTGAAGCTCTCACTGGCTTCATTTATTTTTCTCCCAATTTTGTTGAGAATCCTTATAGCCAGTGTTTTGAGCTCTGCATATTCTAGAGATTGCATGTCTCCATTTTGCTTAGTTTTTTTTCTGAATTGTTATCCTGTTATTTCATTTGTAACATGTTTCTTTGTCTCCTTATTTTGGCTGCCTCCATTTGTTTGTTTTATGCCATTAGGTGGATATACTATGTTTCTCAGACTTGACAGAGTAGCCATGTATAGAAGGTGTCCTGTGGGTCTCAGTGGTATAGTCTCTGTGGACACCTAATCAAGGTAGGTCTCCCCTGTGTGGTTTGTGTTGCCCTCTTGTTAAGATTCATTTTTAAAAAATATATTTTATTGATTTTTTTTACAGAGAGGAAGGAAGAGGGATAGAGAGTTAACAACATCAATGAGAGAGAAATATCGACCAGCTGCTTCCTGCACACCCGCCACTGGGGATGTGCCTGCAACCAAGGTACATGCCCCTGACTGGAATCGAACCCGGGACCCTTCAGTCCACAGGCCAACACTCTATCCACTGAGCCAAACTGATCAGGGCAAGGTTCATTTTTTTAAAATAAAAATTAATGATTGATTGATTTGAGAGAGAAAAAAGGGAGAGAGAGAGAAAGAAAGAAGGAGAGAGAGCTCTGCTACTCAGTACATCCATGTATTCAGTAGTTGATTCCTACATGCACACTAATTGGGTATGGAACCCACTACCTTGGCATATTGTGTCAACACTCCAAACAACTGAGCTATCCAGCCAGGGCCTGTACTTTAGTTGTGATTGTTGTTGGCACATCAGTGAGTGACACTGATCCTCAGTCTGACAGACTATGAGGGCTGGCCGCAACGATATCAGTCAAGCTGTTTTATAGGGGTGAACAACTCAATTGAGTGTCACATCATTAGTACTCTGTTGCCAGCCAAGGTCACTCTTCAGGTGTGTTATTTATAGAGCTGGTAGGGTGGGGCTCTGGTGCAGGCCAAGCTTAGCCACCAGGTGTGTTAGGCCTGGAGTCTCTTGGGAGGGCCTCCAGTACAGGCAAATGTCAGCTGCTACTTGCACAGAGCTATGGGGCTGCATTTTTAGGTGCCACAAATGGATCTACATTTGCTTGCCACTTGTACTGGCCTTGAAAGCACTTTGGAGAGGCCTGAAGCTGCACACTGAGACCAGCTTCCACTTGTGATGGGCTTGGGCTCCTTTGGTGGGCACTATTCTGTGAGCTGAGGTCAGCACTCCATGTTCAGGGCTTGTGGCCACTTGATTGAAACTGTGTTAGAGGCCCAAACTGACTGCAATTTATGCTGGGCTTGGGGCCACCTGATGGGTGTTGCAGTGCAATTTGAGATCAGCTATTGCTTCTGCTGGGCTTAGGCCCACTTGGCAGGAGCTATGGTGCAAACCAAGACTGGCTGCTGCTTTTGCAGTTTGTGAACCTCTGAGAGGGTCTTTAGCATAACCTGAGGGTAGCTACCACTTGCATGAGATTTGTGAACTTTAGTGAAATCCTAGCATAGCTACCACTCCCATGAGGTTGGTGGTCCATTGAGTGAGTCTGAAGCATGAGCCAAGGCAGGGCATTCCTGTGGAGAAAACACTGTAAAGGATCAGGGGTTAGGTAGAGTGGCATCTCAGGGAGTCATCAGGGTGGGACAAACAGTATCAGGCAGGCTAACGGAAAGCACAGATGGTGCTTGCCTGCACGTGGCCAGCTGGGTGGGAAGAGAGCTCTACAAAGGAACCAGAGCACCTGCCAGTGCTTCTGTCCCTGGAGAGAGTCGCTCTGATCCTGCCCTCAACCTGACACCTGTCATTTTGTCTCTGGAGCATTTTGCACTTCGGCCCCTTGCACTGGCGCCCATAGCAAGTGAGTTTGTGAGCCAGTGAGAGTGTTTAGGCCCTTTAAGAGCAGCAGCATTGCTGGAAACTGATTATTTTGATGCTGGAAACTGATTGTTTTTAACTGACCTTGGTTGCTCTGAAAGGTCAGAGCTACGCACCCATTGTTTAAGTTGAAACATTGTTAATTACAGCAACTCCCCACTTGTTAATTACATGTAAAATTCTTCCTTGGAATTTCCTGCCTAAGGATATGGTTGTTTTCTCAGAGACCCAATAAAAGGCTGGTGAGACCCAGGCATCAGTGGGCAATCTACCCTGGTAGAGGAAAGATACCACGCCTGGTCCCCCAGTTTCCAAATTGATTCTCTTCTAGGCTCTCTCTCTTCATTTTGTGTGTGGCCTCCTTCAGAACTCAAACAAACCCTGAACAGGAACCCTGAACCACGCTGGACGTGTAAGGGGCTCCAATACAGCATCTTGGTCTCTAGAAGACCTTTCTTTTTATCATTAAAATGTAATCTCTGCCCAGCTGGTGTGGCTCGGTGTTTGAGTGTCGACCTATGGACGAGGAGGTGAAAGATTGACTCATCAGGGCACATGCCTAGGTTGCAGGTTTGATCCCCATTGGGGGGTGTGCAGGAGGAAGCCAATCAATGATTCTCATCATCGATGTTCTTATCCATCTCTCTCTCTCTCCCTTCCTCTCTCTGAAATCAATTAATAAATATTTAAAATGTAATATCTGATGGTTTTTATAGCCAGGTGTTACAGAGACTCCTCTTCCAGGCAGTGGTGCCCTGGGCTGGGGATCCTGGTGTGGAGCTGGAACTCCATGTTTCTTAGAGGTTACCTCCACAGCAGAGATATCCCTCCCATATCTTAACCACCACACTTTCCTGTGGGACCTACCTGGTCTGCATAGTCTCCCCTCCTACCAGTCTTGTCACGGTTTCTTCTTTATATCCTTAGTTATCAATGGTCTTCAGGTAGTTCTCAGTGGCACTTATTCTATAATTTAGTTGTCATTTTTACCTACTTTTTAATGTCTGCAAATTTTGAATGTGTATTACATCTCACTCTCTGATATTTTCTTCTCTCTTTTATTCCCTTCTTTCCTTTTCTATTTCTTAAAATATATTTTATTGATTTTTTTACAGAGAGGAAGGGAGAGAGAGAGAGAATTAGAAACATCGATGAGAGAGAAACATCGATCAGCTGTCTCCTGCACACTCCCCACTGGGGATGTGCCTGCAACCAAGGTACATGCCCTTGACTGGAATTGAACCTGGGACCCTTGAGTCCGCAGGCTCTATCTACTGAGACAAACCAGTCGGAGCTCCTTTTCTATTTTAACAAGTATTTTATCCACCCTATTAAATGACAGGCATTGTATTCTAGGTATTTAACAACATCCCCATTGGGGGGAAAAAAGCTCTGTACCCTAGGATAACATCGCCACTTTCCTTAAATCCTTTTTTGACCTCCTATTTCTTTAACAACAGCCAATATCTATGTCATGGCTGGGCCAGCCTCAGTTCACTCCATTGCCACCTTGTTCTCATCCTCCGGGATTTCTTTTTCACTGTTGTTTTCTGCTGCAGGCATTTAACACAAACCATCTCCACTTTCAGAAACTTTTCTTCAGCACAGCTTTCTCTTCAACTACTCAACTCCTAGGCATCCTTCAGATCTCAGCTCAAATATCACTTCATTGGAAAACTTTCTCTGACCCTTTTTTTTTGCTATGTGCTTCCACAGCACAGTCCACATTTATTCAGAGTATTATCTAAGCTTATTATATTTATTTGTTAATCTCTATTCCACCAAACAACAAACTCCATATGAACACAAATTGTCTTTCTCTTCTTCCACCATTGTGAAGCCAGTACCTTTCATGGTGCCTGACCTTTGACAAATGATCTCTAACTAATTGAATGAATGGGTAAATGAATGAATGAGTAGATCTACCAAGGAACTTGATGAAATTGTCATCAATTCTTGTCCATATCTGTAATTATAAAGCTTTTAAAATGCTTTCTTCTCCTTTAAAATTAAAAAATAAAAATTTGTGCCCTTCTGTAATACAAAAATTAACTATAATAATCAAGATAATACTTTGAAGATAGTTCCTTATTGTAAGCTTTCTTATACTTGTAGTCTATTATTAACAAGAAATTTATGGCTGAAAAGCCTAGTAGTTCTGAGACAGCCTCCAAAGAATTATGAGTACCAGACTCTTCATTAAGATGCATATTGTTTAAAGAAAGAGGAAAAAAAAAACAGAGGCCTACAATGTGCTCTTTCAAACATGACTATTTGAGAACAATGGACAAAATATTTAGTTTACTTCCTAACCGATGAAATTTAAATAAAAAACATGCATGCATTCTTGGGAAAATTAGAGTGGTTGAAAATTTAGAAGGGCTGGAGAGTTGGCCACTAAAGAGAAAACCCCCAGGAAATTGATTAGGTTGGTATTCAGTTGTAGCTTTTGTGAGTCCAGTTGAGAATAATGCTGCATAATTTTTGGCCTATAATGCAGATTGCTACAAAAGTTCCACTGTGTAGAAGATGTATGAAAATAGCGAATGGATTGCATGCTTTTCTTTAAACTTAGAGTCGGATTCCAGATTTCGGAAATTTATTCTTTTTCAGTGAAGGAAAAGTATGTCACAAAAGCCAACTTTTTTATTCATTTGTAGAAAGAAAGGAAGGGAGAGAAACATAAATGTGAGAGTACAACATCAACCGGCTGCCATTGGGAAAAGAACCAGCAACCTTTCAGTGTACAGGGTGATGCTCAGCCACCTAAGGCACACTGACCAGGGCATGACAGCCAGCGTTTTACTAGAACTAATATATCAGCTACTGTTTTGGGGAAAATTATTTTGAAATTACCACTTGGTCATCATCTCAGAATTTCAATCATTTTATGAGTAAATTTGGTTATCCATGACTTACTGCAAGCATCCAAACCTAAGTTCATTTGAAACTATGTCCTTAAAAGCCTTTAAATTTTCCCAAATTATTTTTAAATATTAAATTACTATATCTATTTTGGATTTTTCACTGGAATTCTAATATAACTGAGAACTTCTCAGTAGTGTTCATATTGTTTGGAAAAAATGGAAAGTGTTATATAAAAGATTAAAAGCAAGTGAAGTGGATTATACCTATTACATATTATTTTTGGTAGGATAGTCCAAATTGATTTTATTGCTTTTTTGGGGGGGAAGACCTGTAGACCTCTTGGTTTTGACATTCTTGGGAAACTTATTCATTTTACAATTTTAGAAATTACTCATTAGTTTCATAAAAATATATGTTGCCATAATTTTAACATACTAGTTGATATTAGCTATTCCAAGAAATAAGAACTATTAATTATCTGGACATTAACAAAACAAGATAAAAGTGTATTTCTATTTTTTTGTCTTCAAAATTGATTCTCAGGTGGTATTTAAATGTCAAGAAACAAACATTTATAAAATGTAGATAATGTAAAAATGATGCGGTTATATAAAAAATGTGGAAAATGAAATGTTTCTCCTTTTACCTTTATCCTATTTAAAATCAGGTAGGTTGAGCGGTAATGAACACTGTATCAGTCCAGATATCCCAAAGAAACAGAATCAATGTGAGAAAAAGAGGCATGTTCGTGGGAGAGCAGAGGACTGTATAGATATATATGTCTATAATCTATATCTTCATCTATCTCTCTGCCTATCTACACTAATAAAAGAGACACATGCAAATTAACCATCACTCCATCACTCTGTGACATTCACCAGCCAATCAGAACAACTATGCAAATTAACCCAACAAAGATGGTGGTTAATTTGCAAATGCAGGCATGGAGTGAAGACTGAAGATGGTGGTGGCCACAGAGCTGGAGTGAGCAGGAGACTTGGGTTGCTCCTGGTTATGGAGGAAGCCAAGCTTCCCACCGGTTCTGTACTCCACTCAAGGAGTGGCGGGGGGAGGGCTGGGTCAGCGGGGGCAACCCAGGCTTCTAGTCTACCCTGGGTTCCACTCAAGGAGGGGCTGGGGGCTTGGGCTCTGCTCAAGGAGGGGTTGGGGACCTGGGTCAACTGGGGCACCCCAGGCTTCCAGTCTGCCCTGAGCTCTGCTGGAGGAGCTGGGCGAGAGGAGAAGGGGGCGGAAAGGAGGGGCAGGGAGCAGCTGGAACAGAGAAGCCAAGCCTCATTGCTGCGGCTGGACCAAAGGCCTGGGTCCTGGGTGCTGGAGGAAAACCAGTGCCGGCAGGCAGGGGAAGGAAGGCCTGTTGCATTGAATCTTCATGAAACGGGCCTCTAGTCTATCTATATTTTAAAATAAACTGGCTTACATGTGGGATTGGCAAATCTGAAATCAATAGACTGGAATCTGAAAAATAGTTGACACTGCAGTCTCAGGCAGAATTCCTTCTGGGAATCTCAGGTTTTGCTTTTACAGCCTTTCAACTGATGAGAGGCCCTCTCTCATTTTCAAGGATACTCTCTTTACTTAAAGTCAACTGACTGTAGATGTTAACCATGTCTACAAAATATCTGGGTAACATCACCTAGCTAGATCAGTGTTTGATTAAATGGTTGGGTATGTTAATCTACCAAAGTTGACACAAACCAAACCATCACAAGAACCAAATTACTTATTAGTCTCCAACTTTCTTATCTTTCTCTTGCTGGCAATTCAATTCATATTCTTAATTTAAATTTCAAAATAAAGCTGTTTTGAAGACTCTGATCCTTGTAATAATTACCTTTTCTTCCTTTAATTGCTCATTCCTAGTCTTTTGTTGTATATTAATTAGTACATTCATCTGAGAATCATAAAAAAAAGAGTAAATAAAGCTCACGCCATCCATGTATTTGATCAGTAGGTCAAGTACAGTAAAACTTAGAACCCCCTTTCAAAGAATATTTAAATAAAATAATATCCTGAAAGAAACATTATTTATATTGAAGTGTGACTAAACAAGTGTGTGATATGACAACATATATGTTTATTTATGTATTAAATAACAAGATGTAGCTCTAGATTTAATAACTACCATAATTTTAAAATGGTGATGAGTGAAAACAGTATTTTGAGATTCAGAAGTAAGTCTATTTCTGCATTTCTGTACTGCCAGCACCACTGTGATTTGTATATAGAAGGATATGTAGTTAGAGAACAGTGAAAAGAAGATATGTTTCCCCAACCAACTTCAGAGACCTCTGGTTAAGAATGAGTTCACTGATGAGAAAACAGAATGATGGTTTGGCCCTGGCTGGGTTTGCTCAATGGTTATAGCATTAGCCCACAGACCAGAGAGTCTCTAATTCAATTCTGGCCAAAGGCATGTGCCTAGGTTGCAGATTTATCCCAGGTCCCTGCAGGGCCGAGTGTGGGAGGCAACCAATCTATGTGTCTCTCCCACATAGATGTTTTTCTCTCTGTCCCTCCTCTACTCCCTTCCCTCTATCTAAAATAATCAATGGAAAAAAATATCATTGGGTGAGGATTAAAAAAAAAAGGAATGATGGTTTGACTGAGACTTGGAGATTATCTATGGATTTAATGTCTCAAACATTGTCCAATGACAAGAATAATGATAGAAATAACAAAGCAGTTATTAAGTAGCAGACATCAGACATTATTCTAAGTGCTTTATACATGCCACATCACATAATTCATAGAAAACCTCCATGAGGTAAGATTTGACAGATGTACAGGGAGGTGGAGTAACTTCTTAGAGTCATAAAGTTTTGTAAGTGATGGGACCAGGTTCATTATGGTCTTTTAAACTACTGTGCCGTATAAATAACAGCTGGTTTCTTTCTATTCACCTGAGTTTTTAGTAAATGATGGAAGGGCAAGATTATGTGAGAAATATTTTTCAATAGAAAATCATGGAATAAGGCATAAATTTGCATAAAGCATTTATTATTATCTATGTAATTTACAAATTGTAACTAAATTTTTAATGTCAAAAGCATAAGACAGAGAAAACCCATGTTTACAAAGAAAGTCTGTGACTGTTAACTATTACCAGATCTAAATTTTTTCGTTTAGTGCAAGCTGTTTATGGTTGCAAATGTAAGAGTTTGAAATTCCTTTATAAGGTTAAAACATTTTAAAATTTATTGTTATATGGCTATTTGACTGTTGAAATTCTAGAACACTTGTAAAAATATCAAGGTCTTAGAAGTTGTAAAGATTGAGATTTAGGAAAATTAACATCTTGTTAAAATATTGCTACTATATTTAAATATTAAATATTTTCTAACTCTAAAAAATGCAAAAAGACAATCCACAATATGTATTAACTTTTCAATGGGGTCATCACACCACTCCTCCTCCCTGAAAGATTTAATGAGTGTTAGGATTACTGTTTTAGAATACATTCAAATATACCTAACTCTTGATTTTCCAGAGAAGGAGGTGAGATGGACATGAGGAAATTTTACACATTTTATAGCAATATGAATGTCAATATAAAATCCTGAATCTTTAGGCATTTTTTTCTTAAGGGTAGTTGACCATTTATTTAATGAGACACAAACCTCTGCTTATAAAACAAATTTATAATGGACTAGGGGCCTGGTGCACAAAAATTTGTGCACTCAGGGGGTGGGGGTCCCTCAGCCCGGCCTGTGCCCTCTTGCAGTCTGGGACACCTCGGGGGGATGTCCACCTGCTGGCATGCCTGGCCAGCCTGGGTGAGGGGCTGAGGGCCATTTTCAGGCTGCCCACAGCCCCTTCAGGGTTTGTGCACTGGGGAGTGGGAGGGCTGGTCAGTGCAGGCCTGGACGTTTCCCACCGGAGGATCATGATCGCACACGCCTGGTGGGCCCCCACCGCTGAGGGGACACACCTGACGCAGAGCTGGGTGGCAAGCCAGGGGCAGACGCTGGTGCAGGATCCCTCGGTGGGGCCCTGCTGCTGAGCAAACACACCCGGGGTGGAGCTGAGCAGCGGACTGGCTTCGGATGCTCCACACTGTGCAGCAGACGCTCCTGCACGCCCTGCGGAGGCCCCTGGGGGGCGGATGAAGGCAGTGGGCCCTGGACGGGTGCTCCCACACGACCCTGAGGAGGTCCCTGGGGCGGAGCCAGGCAGCAGACCCAGGACAGGCATTCCTGGATGCCCTGAGGAGGCCCCAGGCCAGACCCCTGCCACTGAGCTGACACACCTGGCACAGCTATGCCGGCTGCAGAGGCTCCCAGTGCAGAGCCGCCCTGCCAGCCTCCATCTTGGCTGGGTTAATTTGCATACAGCTGCTCTGATTGGCTGGTGGGCGTGGCCATGAGCAGAGGCTCAGCCAGCCTAGGCAGGCAGTTGCAACAGAAGCCTCTGGTTTGCTCTAGCTCCATAGCTGCTGGCCTCCATCTTGGCTGGGCTAATTTGCATACAGCCGCTCTGGTTGGCTGGGAGGCGTGGCTTGGCTAGTGGGCATGGCTTAGGTGTCTCATGTAATGGTCAATTTGCATATTACTCTTTTATTATATTAGATATTTAGAAACCCAAGTTCTTTTTTCTACATATAACTAGTTGCTTTTTTTTTTCATTTTTGTCTAAATTTTCACCCCGCTCAGCTCAGTTTTCATGCCAATGAGCAAGTTGTTTCATAAATTAATGACATGTTGAGCAAACTCAGAAATCATTTTTAAAGACTGTCTGAGCTTAATGAATATTTATACACTGTATGGTTGGAAGGGCAAATTGGTTTCACAAGTGGCAAATATCTGTTGAATGAATAAATCAGTAAGAGAAAGAAGAGTGAACTTCTGCCAACCATAACTTTTTCAAAATCTTTCAGTTTTATAAACTACTATTGTCATGGATTTGCTCATATCTTGGATTTATAGTTTATTTTTTATAATCATAGTCACATTAAATTTTTTAAAAATTCCCATTAAATCTGATCATTCTGTTCTAGGAATGAAGTAACTAATGGGGATTTTACAAATTGTATTTCCCCTTAATCAACTGTTGAAAAAACAGGCATAAAGAATCAAGTAGGCTTCCCAGATAAATAAAGCAATTTACATGAAAGGGGAGGAGCTGACTTCCTTGCATTGAATACTTCAAGCCAACTATTTCTTAATGGCATGGAAGACCAATTTTATAGAGTCCCTGAAAAAGAAGAATGAGATCAATCAAGAACATAAACTTATGTGAGGCAATCATAAAGACAGCTTAATGTAATGATTTTTTGTGATGTGGAGACTTAGAATATTTCAATTCTAATCCATCAGGAAAACCCTTTTATATGTTTGGAATATTTTCCCACACTGGCAAATAAAATCTTATTTTAGATGTCTCGTAAATTTAGAAAGTCAAATATAGTAATGGAACATATATTTTTGGCCTTCCAAAATATTGTCTGCTTGGCATCAACTATTAAGAAAAGAAATGTAAACAGATGTCTTCATTTAATGTCATTTTTTTCATCTTTTAAATTCTTAGTAACAACCTTTCTGGTCATTTTGTTTTATTTAATACTTGGAGAGAACATGAGGAAAATGTAATCTATAAGGCAGGAAGACAATCGGTGGAACTGAGTATCAAAAATTAAAAGCAGCTGTGCTCAAGTGCATAATTTTTGCCCTCCATGGTTAATTAAAAATTTTATCAAATTAAATGATGCTAGATATGCATAAATGAATTTAGACTTCCTTCACAGTACCTGACATATATTCAATATAGTAGAGCATTTTTTTCATTTATATGTGTGATTTGGGGGAAGGTATATCATAAAAGGGAGATTAAGAGTGACAACATCACCCTTCTTTCTTAAATATAGGTGCAAATCTTGTAAATTATAGGTAATTTTTAATTCAGATGTATTTTCCTAAATGTCAGGTTCACATCTGTTTTTCACTAATCCTTTTTTTAAATAATTGAGATTCCCCAACAAAGATAAGAGATAATACATCCATTGCAAAGACCCTGTATAATCTTTGTATAATGTATATATCTAATATAACATTTTTTGTTGTTAATCCTCACCCCGAGGATATTTTTTCCATTGATTTTTAGAGAGAGTGGAAGAGAGGGAGAGAAGAGAAAAACAGAGATAAAAACATTAATGTAAGAGAGACATATCTCTTTGTTGTCCCCTTCAGGTGCCCCAACTAGGGCCAGGGACCAAACTTGCAACTGAGGTATGTGCCCTTGACCAGGGATCTAACTCATGACCCTCAGTTCACTGGCCAACACTCTGACCACTAAGCAATCAACCAGGGTTCCAATATAGCTTTTGATATACATAATCACGTTATCATACCTGTCTATCCTAGGTCTTAAAAAATGCAAAAAGAGAAGTTTTACAATGTACATGGTTCTGAATAAATTTTTAGTATTTTTACTTCAGTAGTAGTGGTCAGCTAAAATTTTGAAGAGTTCTTGCTATCTTTAGAAATCCTGGTGGACGATCATCTTAACAAATATGGAATATATTCTCTACTTGTTAATAAAATTATCTTCTGAGTTCAGCATTCCTGTATTTGATGATATTTCACTGATTCTCTTCTATGCGCCAGAAACTGTATCATGAACTTGCATACAGAGAGGCAATAAACAACTTACTTGCCCTTAGGGAAACTTAAAAAAACCCCCACTGTAGTACATTTTGATCAATGCTGCAACAAAGATAAATGAGTTCAATTGGGGGCAGGGTTTGGAGTTCTGTTTCTGGGGTTGAGGGGCAGAAGGAAGGCATGAAAGAGAGGGCTCCACAGAGGAATAATGTTTACCTAACTCTTTGTTGGACTATGTCCTAACTTAAATATAGGATTTCTCTATCAGTATTTTGTAGTTAATAGCGATAGCTTTTACTGCCGAGAAGTGTTTTTCATTTGGTCTCTTCATAATTCTGATTGTGGCAAATAAAACCATTTGACATACCTTGGTTTAGTTGCCATTTCATCAAAGATCTCCATAGTACATCAGATATTTGTTAACCTTTATTGGAAAAAAGTAATAGTTTGATTCTCTCTTTATATTGTCAAGTGAGACAAGATGATCTGTGGCAAATCCATGGGTGATGTGTTGATTTGTGTTGGATGTGATTTTATAAGAGAAAAAACAATTGTCGAACAGACACACTGCCATGTGGTGCTTTCTTTTCCAGCCCTACAAAACCTTCCCAAAGAGCATGCTCTTATTATAAAAAGTGGAAACACACAAATTTATTTCAAATGTGGCATCTAACATTTACTTTCAGAGAGTTTTAGCCCTAGAGATGCTTTACCTTTCTGACTTTAGAAGGATAGGTAGAAAAATATAGTTGTGAGTACATGAAACCCAGACTTTATTCTTGTGTTATTATTTATCAATTATCGTATTATTTATTTGTATTACAACTGAAACCTACTTTTGCCCACCCCTATGAGTAAGGAGGAGGGGTAAAAAGTCACTCAGCCTTTTGTGTTTGGAAGGGTATAAATATCATATTAAAAGAGAAAATAAGAGGACTTATTCCATCTCCAGTAAGTTGCTGCTTTAAAAATAATTAACATTAAAATCTAGCACACTGTCTTGTTGATTATTATTTGATTTATGAATAATAAATTTCCATTGAGAAGACATGTAAAGTTGCCTCACTGTGCAATTTCTCAAGGTTTACAACAGAAACACAACAGTGTTATTAATTATAAACATATGAGGACATATTCCACAATAGGACTACTCCTCCACAACATCCAGAAATATTTCCACTTCAGTCTCTAAGGCATGACCTTCTGTTTAATACAGATGGTGGTTTCTGTGTACCATGAACTAACTGCCAAATATCTGCTTTTCTCTGTCACATGGCAATGGGCATTTCTCAGATTCAAATAAGTGGAAAGACAGCCTATGTTCATGGATTGGAATAAGGGAGGAAGGTGTGGGAGAGAGAACAGAGGCAGAGAGAAGAATATTGAAGTGAGAGAGATGCATCAACTGGTTGCTTCCCACATGCACCCTGACAGGGGCCAGGAATTGAACCTGCAACCCAGGTGTTCATCCTTGATTGGGAGTTGGACCTGACCAAGACCCCTTGGTATGAGGGCTGATGCTGAGCAGCCCAGCTAGGGCTATTTTTCATTTTTGCGGTTTGTTTTTATTTTATGGAGTCACTGACTATATATAGACATCAAAGTAGTGCTCAGTTTAACTCATGACTTTAATACAAATAAAGAATTTGGGCATCAATATCACTGTTCATTTTGAAGGCCACAGGGTCTGATTATTTCCAAAAAGGCATTAACTGAGAGTCACAGTGATAGTTCTCCATCTTGATGTCTTAAGTTGGAAAGTTTATTAATTTCCCAATTCCTATAGTTAAAAATATTCATGCTATACCTTCTTTATATTAGATTATATCAGAATATCCAATAGAAATAGGTCCTATTTTTATAAGGAAATTGACCAAAGAGAAGCAGAGGTTACTTTAGCAGAAACTTTCTACTAAATAAAAGAGTATAAACCTTATTTTGAGTAGTTTTAACATGCAAAACCAGAAAAACTGGATAGGAATGAAAAGGAAATTAGACTTTTACTTGATATAGGGGAGAACAGCTTAAAAATTTGTTTCTAAGTGGAATGAACAACCCCTAGAGATCATAATTTCCTCATTGCAGTCAAGGCTGGATTGCCACTTGTCAAAGACTCTGAATAAAAAATGTTGTGTTAAATAACTGTTAAGCTCATATCCAAATTTAAGTTTTAGTTTTCTTATTTAGTCACTGCCACACCAAACATACAGTTATTTTCAAACAGCATTTTTATTTGATAGCATTTAGAAGAAAAAATAAGCAAATAATTGAGTGCATTATTTTCCACTTAATGCGTTTTCCCAAATGGTAAGACATATTATTTTTTTTCTTAAGAGACATATTTTAGAGAGAATGTTTAAAAACTAAAAAAAAAAAAAGTAAAAGAATAAAGTTGTTGACTTCCACCAGCCAGAATCAAAAGTTTTTAATGTTTTTCCATACTTGGTTAAAAAAATAAATGTTAGAGTTTAATATGTTTAACTTTATTATTAAGAATGCTCTGATTACTCCTTCTCTTTTCTCCCTCAACAATTTCTTTCCCTACTCCTTAGGCACAAGGTTTTGTTGGTCTCCTTTTAAATCACTGAATCCCTCAAATTTTCACTTTTTTGGATGATATTTAAAGATAAATAGCAAAGTCATGAGAAAGAGATGGTTTTGATTGACTCTTAGTGAGTACAGATGTAAATATGCAACATTAACGAAGCCAGAAGTAATCCAGGGGTATAAGGCAGTGAGTGGGAAATGTCTGGAGTTTCCAGGGACAAGTTTTAGTCATCACTGTTTAGAATGACTATCTTCACAAGATAATCAAAACCATACATGTGGATAGAATTCCAGAGTGAAAGATTCTACAAAAAAATAAAATAAATTTAGGCCAAAGCTGTTTGGATAGAAAGGTGAGAGGATGAAGAGAGCTCATTTAAGACAAGGTACAGAACAAGAGTGATGTGTGCTAGAAACTAAGGAGAAAATGACTGTCCTTTCTGGAGAATCAACTTCTACAGAAAAAGTAGAGAATGATATGATCAAGGATAACCCTCTGAAGGTTAAAGATGAACAGGAGTGATGATGAATTTCTGCACATTGGTAGCATCAGATCTGAGGTTAAATGTTGAATTAAGGAATAGATGAGTGGCCAGAAAGAGGAGGCTACATATGTAAACTACTCTTTCAAGAAACTTACCAAAAAAAGAGAAAATAGGCATAGTTAGATATCATGTTTTCATAAGATATTTTTATAAGGCAAGGTTGCTGCCCAGTTAGGAGATCACAGTTGGATTCCCAGTCAGCACTTGCCCAGGTTGCAGGCTCTGTTCCCAGTGTGGGGCGTGCAGGAGGCAGCCAATCAATGATTTCTCTCATCATTGGTGTTTCTATTTCTCTCTCCTTCACCTTTCCTCTCTGAAATCAATAAAAATATTTTTACAAATTGCTATTAGATGGGGAAAATAAATGCATTATTTCTTTCTAACTGAACACTCACTAGTCAAATTACAAAAATAATTTCTTCAGGTAGTGGGGCAAGCATTTACTTAAAAAAAAAAGAAACAATTGAAGGAGGAAGAGTGTGGAGAGAAGGAGGAAAAGGACCTCTTTAAAGCTAGGTATGCAAAACTATGTTTATAAAATATAGCCATTCATCCATTCAGCCAGATACAGTTCTCCATGTTGAAGATACAGTCAGAAACAAAATAAAATAAAAATAAAAATACCTACCCTCATGGTGCTTATACTTCAGTGAGGGGATAGACAATTAACACGTAAACAGTTAAAATAGATAGCATGTCAGATGGGGAGAAATGTTGTAAATACAGAGCAACACGTTGTGGAGACAAGGGGGCAGTAGAGTGCAGTATCAGGGAGGCATCAGCGGTAAGGTGGCATTTCAGCAAAGAACTGAAGAACAGGGAAGGGGACCATGTGCCTCTTGGGAAAGGCCTTCCAGGCAGAGAACTGGTGCTGGGCTCTCCATTCGAGGATGCCTCCTGTGTAGGAGTAACAGCAAGATCAGCAAAGCTGGAGCTGAGTGGAGTAAGGCAAGTGGACAGAAGTAGGAAAGAAGCTCAGGATCAGCTCAAATAAAACAGAGGGTGCTCAGGCTTTCATGCTGAGTGAGATGCAAAGCACGTGGACAGTTTTTTAGGAACTGGCAGGCTCACAAGGGCTGCCGTGTTGATAATAAAATGGGTTAGGAGATTGCTGGGATGGAGGGGCAAGGATGGAAGGCATGCAGCAGAGCAGAGCAGGCAGATGGTGAATGGAGGTTGGATTCTGAAAACACTTTGAAGATTGAGCTGATTGGATTTGGTGATGGGTTTGAAGTTAGGAAGGAAAGAGAGGAATTCAGGATGGCTGCAAGGTTTTTGGCCTGACAATTGCCATTACAGATTTCCAATTTACTGAGATGGGGAAGACTGCTGTGAAAAAGAAATACAATAGCATTTGTAATATTTGTTGAAGAATCATTTCAACCTATATGTATTTTTGTAAAACATGTGTATCTATCTACTGGGACCTTTTTGAGGTTCCAGTTTGGAATTGAACTGTGGACGTTTTGCAGTTCAAGACATGTTTTATACTGTGCAAGAGGAGGCTTACACACAAGTTATTGCTTATAAAATGCTCACCACAGAGCAGGGTACATAGTAAACACTCAATAAATATTAGCTATGATTAGAACGTTTTTTGTAATGCCAGGCTGTGTTAACTATGTTGATGTTATATATCAAATATTTATTAATATTCTAGTTTGTTTCTAGTTTGTTCTCCTAAATGGAAACAATTAAAGGAGGTAATATATTATTTCTGTAATGCAAAAGGAAGCTGATTAATGACAAATAACCACTGGGAAATTGATAATTATTTATTTTTTAAATTGTCACAGATAGCTTGTTAAAAAACAAAATAAAGCTTTTTTAGATCATTTCCTTCATTCTATAGATGAAAAGCCAGAAATCACAGGTGAATATAATACATGCTCATTGATGGAGGAGTCAGAACTGGTACCTAGAATTCAGTCTCCCAGTGCTCAGCTACTTGGATCACAATACTTCTCTTTTGTTGGCATCCGCAAACCATTTGTATGGAGATTCTATGTGTTTTTTAGAAACTGATTTTATATTTATCAGAGCTATAAAGTTGTGTATGTTTTTCAAATCCCGCAGTTGTGCCTTCATTTGATGTCTGAAAATAGGTCCTATCAGTGTGAGCAGAGCCGTCATCTTTTACCCAAAGCAAATAAAATAAGTCCAAATAGCCTCCCACCCACAGAGCAGAGATCTAGAAATGTGTGAGTAATTCAAGTCACCTGGTACCATGGGCTCTGCAGGTGTTGATAACACACTCCCTTTAGTGGTAAATGGTTTCCTGGTGTTTCATTTAGTCCCAGTGTCACTGCATAAAGAAGGAAATCTCAAACATCAAAGGAAGAAAGATTAAAGGATCCCAGCACTTTAGAAACATGACATTGTCAGCCCCACCGGTCTCTCTCTTGCAATGCTCCTCCTTGCCCACCCTCAAGTTAAGCGACCAGGGGAGTGCACAGGGATCTGGCAGGCAGATGTTGGACTATGTTGGCTGTATTACAAGTTGCATCTATACACATGTACACACATGGGCAGGGGCAAAGAAAGTGGTTTGGGGTTGATGCTAAAACACTAGCATCAACTCATGCAGAGATCCAGGGGAAGAGGGGATGCCCTAATCAGTGCTTCTAAGATCTTTATGTGCAGTTGGACTAGGATACTAGCAGGACATCAAGCTTGGGTAACGATTAACCTACATAATAAAACTCCATCCATAATGTGCATCATATAAGCGGCTTCGTAGCTATATATTTATGTGCCTTAAGTAATTCTAAAAGAAACCCTCTTACCATTGATTATTAACTAGACTTGTTAATTCAACATTTAGTGACTATACCAGGCACTGTGTCAGACCCATGAGATTTCTGTTGTTTTGGGAGCATAAGTTAACAGTTTGGCAATTTCCTCAGGCATGTTGGAAGACAGAATATGTGTAGATATTGAAGTGAAAGGACTGGCCTTCAACAATGAATAAGATTCTAATGTACATGGTGATGATTAAGCTGACAAAGGGCTGTCACCTCCATGTTTTCATTTTGATGTTGATGGAACCAATAAACCTGTGACGTAGACACCTCCTACAGCCTGTTGTGCAAATATATGACACTAGGGGCCCGGTGCACAAAAATTTGTGCACTCGGGGGTTCCCTCAGCCCGGCCTGTGCCCTCTCACAGTCTGGGACCCCTCGGAGGATGTCCACCTGCTAGCATGCCTGGCCAGCCTGGGTGAGGGGCTGATGGCTGTTTGCAGGCTGGCCAAGCCCCCCCAGTAGGAACCTCATCCCATGGGGGTGTGGCCAGCCTGAGTGAGGGGCTAAGAGCTGTTTTCAGGCTACCCACATCCCCTTCAGAGTTCAGGTCCCTACCAGGGTGCCTGGCCAGCCTGGGTGAGGGGCTGAGGGTCGTTTTCAGACTGCCCACAGCTCCCATTGACCTAATGTCCCAGCAAGGCTGGCTGGAATCAGGTTTCTGGGGTTTATTTATCTTCTATAATTGAAACTTTGTTGCCTTGAGCAGAGGCTTAGGCAGGCAATGAAGCCTCCTGTTTGCTTCAGCTCTGTAGCTTCTATAACTGAAACATTGTTGCCTTGAGCAGAGGCCCAGCCAGCCTAGGCAGAAAGTTTCCTCCATTGCTGGTGCAATGGAAGCCTCCTGTTTGCTTTAGCTCCAACCGCCATCTTGGTTGTGTTAATTTGCATACAGCCACTCTGATTGGCTGGTGGGCGTGGCTTAGGTGTAATGGGGTGAATGTCAATTTGCATATTACTCTTTTATTAGATTATATTCTGATTGAATTAGCAAAACCTGTAATTATAAATGGGGGAGTAATCAATTCATTATTGAACAATGGTTTTCAAAGCCTGGTCTCCAGACCAGCAACACCAGTATCACCTTGGAACTTATTAGACATGCAGACCCTCTGGCCCCACAGAGACTTCACTGGATGAGAAACTTTATGGCTAGAGCCCTGTAATCTGTGCTTTAACCCGTCCTCCTGGGGGTTCTGATACAGGCTAATGTTTGAGAACCGCTGATCTGATAAAAATTCAGGGATAGAAAACCTGGGTTCTATTTCTGGCTCCAGAACTTACTGACCATAGGTCACCTAAGAGTAACTGAGTAGGCATCCTCACCTGTAAAGCTGAAGCCTACCCATTTTGGAATATTGGAAATATTTTGGAAAAATAGAGGTAGTAGTTGCACAACACTGTGAAGGTACTAAATGTCACTGAATTATTCACTTTAAAATGGTTAGTTTTATGTCACTTGAATTTTACATCAATAATTTTGTAAATGCCTGCCCAGCCTTGGCTGAATAGCTCAGTTAGTGTAATCTCATACACTAAAGTTACAGGTTCCATCCTCAGTCAGGGTACATACAAAAATCAACCAATGAATGCATAAATAAGTGAAACAACAAGTCATCTCTCTCTCCCTCCCTCCCTCTCTTCCTCCTTTCCTCCCTTCTTTCCCCTTTCTCTCTTTAAAATATTCACTTTTAAAAATCCCTGCCCAATCCACCTCCCTAATAGGATGAGAGAATGTGTGGGTCTCTTTGCTAGCCAGAAGGTGCTATACAGATAGGTGAGTTTATGAGAAGGCTCTTCAGAGAGTAAGTATCCTTATCTAATTCTATTTTTCCTGAAAAACAAAAAACTCTGTCATTTCAATTAGACAGACATTTAGCAAGTGTTGTAAAAAAAACACAACTGTGGCATCCTAAAGAAAACAGTTTATTTTTGAAGTATCTTTCCAGGAGCTTTATGGGTGAATTTGGGGTAGGCTGAAGGGAACACCAGTGGCAGCTAATGTGGTTAGTATCAAGAGGTACAATCCTACACCCTAGTTATTTCTCCCCCACCCCAGAAAAATGAAGAGACTCCATGTACTTAGAAATGTTTCACTCAGTCTGATTTCCATTCTCTTTCTCCTTGTTGGCTCATTCCAAGATAGAGGAGTCCCTGTGTGTTCCCTGAAAAGACAGTTGACAGTGTCATCACCAACTGGGTTGTGACTGCTCACAAAAGCAATGGCTTGTTTTCTGTCCTATCTATATATATAAAAGGATAATATGCAAATTGACCCTCACAGCAGAACCACTGGGAATGACTGGTCACTGTGACACACACTGACCACCAGGGGGCAGATGCTCAATGCAGGAGCTGCCCCCTGGTGGTCAGTGTGCTCCCACAGAAGGAGCTCTGCTCAGCCACAAGCCAGGCTGATGGCTGCCAGCACAGTGGCGGTGGTGGGAGTCTCTCCTGCCTCCTCAGCAGCACTAAGGATATCTGACTGCAGCTTAGGCCTGCTCCCCACTGGCAAGTGGACATCCCTTGAGAGCTCCTGGGCTGCCAGAGGGATGTCTGACTGCCAGCTTAGGCCCAATCCCCTGGGGAGTGGGCCTAAGCCAGCAGGTGGACATCCCCTGAGGGGTCCCAGACTGTGAGAGGGCACAGGCTGGACTGAGGGACCCCCCAGAGTGCACAATTTTTTGTGCACTGGGCCTCTAGTATAATATAAGTCTCCTGAGGGCAAGATCTTGACATAGTCATCTGTACCATCCCTAATAAGCCTACATTACTAGCCCTCGCATAAGTAGTCAATGGGTGGCCATCATTCTGAATGGGTTCTTTCTTGTGGGCTTCTGGCATAATTTTCACTTTAGAGATTTGTAAGAGGCTGGAGCACTAATTTATAAACCAATGAACTCATGGCTACCTCCGTGTAGTAGATGTTGAATACTCCAGTCTGTAGAAGCTCAGAAGGTTACTCACACTATCCAAGGTCTTGTCAACATGATGCAACCTTATCAAAGTTGCTTTTCAGCCTCTCCAAGGTGAGTAGGGAATTTTGATTCCATGTTGTCAGGATACTGCCTGTATTCTATGTGGAAAACCAGGTGATGTCAAATTATGTCTGGAGTGGGCTGCTCCTTGAAGATTAGAGTTTTAGAATTCTACCTATGCTGCAGGAATTATTTAGTCTTTTTTCTAAAATTTCAAACATACACAAAAGGAGAGAGAAGAGTATGGATTAATCCCCATGTGCCCATCTTGTAGGTTCAACAATCTTTAATTCATTGCTAACCTGGTTTTACTCAACTCTTCCTCAATTTCTACAGAGCATTTAAAAATAAATCCTACACATCATTATTTCATTCACAAATATTTCAGTCATGTATTTAAGAGACATGAACTTTAAAAATAGAACCACAATTCTATTACCAAAAGTTAGAGTTAACAATAATGCCTTAATATGATTAAATATCCATTAAGTAAAATCCTTGAATGCTTACAATTTTGGAAATTATTAAGAAAAAGTGATTACAATTAAAATTTGGGATTTGTAATAAACACCAGTGGTTGGTCTCCATTAGTCTGTAAGGTGACACATCGATTAAGTGCCTAGGAAAATGGTGAAGTCATTTTATAAAAAGCACATCTGCAAAATATCTGTAGTTTCCAGAAACTTGCTATATTCAGGGTCTCATTAAAATATGTTCAGTTTGTAGAGAAGCGCTAGGAACTGTGGCATCTATTAGCAGATGGAGTTTTTTGGCTGGTGAGGTGGTGAATCCGAGGGTCCACAGCAGAGCTGAGGTTATGTGAAGAGTTGCTGAACTCTAGTGCGAAATGTGAAGAGCCCATCCTCGCCACACCCAGGTTATGCACCCAAATTCCCAGACAATTTTTGTTTTATTTCCGGCAGTCTGTCCTCAATGAAAACCATACTGCTCTATCACTAGAAACACATTTCCCCTTTGACGGAGTATTAGCTGAAGACTCAGCAGTGAACCAGCCAGACAGCGGAACATGGGTGTGTATTATAAGCCCATCTCTGTACATCCAAACATTAGATAAACAATGGAAAGATTTCCCTGCAACCATGACCAGAACACTGGATGCTAAATTTCTCCCCAGAGCTCTCCAAACATATGTTGGCAGTTGTAACAGAGAGTTAATTTGTTAATACTTAAGACATTCACTACTTTGAAGGCAAATAGCTCTATGCAATATTACTTATTATTCTATAACAGTAACTGGCTGATTACTGTTTTAACGAATTTATTCTGTGAAACTGAATTTTAAGGATCTGTGATTTATTTTTGGAAGGTTCTCAGAAAACGAGATTGTACTCTTTAACAAATTTGCTATTACTTATCAATATTTTTATACAAGAAAGGTATTGCAATGTGCCTTGGAATCATTGTTTGTAAGTTGTGAACAGCTTGAGATATACCATTGATAAAAGTTCGGCTCCAATTCTTGTTACTGTGGAAGGAGCAGTCTTGTTTCAAGAGCTCATTCTTAGCTTTTCCAAACGCCCCTGCTTAAAATCGCAGGCAGAATTGGATCAGCGTGCATTAGAAGTGTGCTCAAGCACGGGGCATGAAAAGCAGCACGTGACCAGAGCCTTATGCTTTTGATCTGCCTTCGGAAAAGAGCCTGGTGAGGGCTGGGTTTTGTAATAAAAATCACTTCATCTAACATTGACATGGACACAACTTAACTTGCTTATGAGCATAAAGCTCTGGTGATCGCATTTAAACCCAGGAAATGTTACAGTCAGAACATAATCCATCCTGTCTGTACCTGCTGTGCTCAGGTGGGGCGTCTTTGTCTTCCCTCCTCCTATCGGGAAATGCAATCACTCCATTCTACAGGCTGTGCAGCTAGACTGTACAGGAGTCTCATAAAGACTTCACCTTTTCAAACACCAAGCGACATCCCTGCCTGGACGCAAAAGTACTAAACATGTAACTTAGAAAGCTTGACCTAGGAGGTCAAGTTATTTCTGTCTTCTTTGCCCAGGCAATAGGCTTAAATCATCCTTTCATAAATACCAAATACAAACTTACATTGGGCTTAATAAAGTTTTTTGAAAATTCTTAAACTTAGGAGTAAGCTCTGAAAAATGTTTCTAAAATTTCAACATGGGGACATAATGGAAAGAATTGGATAGCCATATACAATAACCATAGACATGATTTAAAAACAACAACAGTTGGCTCAAAACCTAGAAGCATTGACCATATTTTTATGGTAAATATTGACATGTCAATGATATTTGACTAATTTAACCTGGCTGGGAGAACCTTGTTTAACTCAATTTGTTTAGGATCATAAACAAGTTAGACATCAAATGAATGTGTTAGTGGTGACATTCCATGGGGCAAGCATTTGAAAAAAAAAAGTAGGTTTTATGCTCTGGTTTTATTTTGCTGCAGCTAAGGTGCATTAAGAAATTGAGTCCTTTTAGTATTCCATCTATATATCTCCAAGATGCTAAAGAAAGCCACCATGAGTTGCTCACCTTTTCTTGCTTCTTTGCAAAAATACCTGATGATGGTGGAGGTTAACTATGAACACTATCAGATATGATCCATGAATGAGAAAAAAAAATATCTAAACTAATAAAAGCGAAATATTAAAATTAACCGTTTCTCCGAGACAGGGTAAGCCACGCCCACCAGCCAATCAGAGCGGCTGTATGCAAATTAGCCCAGCCAACATGGCGGCCGCCACTCACGGACCTGAGTAAACAGCCCTTTCCATTGCGGCAGGAGCGAAAGTGAAGCTGCGCCCTTCAGCTCAGCTC
>PVJC01019159.1:0-23923 GCA_004026665.1 Murina feae
TTATTCATAAGAGCCAAACTGGAAACGGTCCAAATAGCTATCATCTGGTAAATAATAAAATGTGGTACATCCATATAATGGAATACTATTCAGCAATAATATAGTGATACTTAATAAAAGTAATAATATAGTGATACTTACTACAACATAGACAAAGCTCAAAAACACTATGGTAAATGAAAGAAGTCAAACACAAGACTACATGCATGATTCCATTTAAATGAAATGTCCAGAAAAGACAATTTTATGGAGTCAGAAAGCAGATCAATGGTTGCCTAGGGTTGGAGTGGGAGTGGAGACTGACTACAAAAGAATTCAAGAGAATTTGGGGGGATGGTGGAAATGTTCTAAAACTGAACTGTAATGATGATGACACAACTCTATAAATTTAATAAAATCATTGAATAAATACAATGAGTGAACTTTATGGAATGGAATTCATATAGTGCCATTTAAAAAATAATTATTAAATATATATTTACTCCTATATTTTTATGTATATATTTACTAATTCCAGGGGAAACAAAAAGTATATAAGGGAATGTAGTCATAATATTTTATGATTCAACTATAAAAATATTTAGGCATAATATTATATATATTATGCAATCATAAATCAATAATGAATCCAAATTTAACCAAAAAATGGCTTTATTTGAAAGGAGAATGTTTATAAAACTTAATTTCTGGTCTTTAACAGCAAGAAACCAAAGGGTAGAGTGGTATCTAAAATTGATAAATCAAGAATAAGCATATTATTTAAATAACAGAAGTAAGCAGCAGAAGAAATAAAATGGCTTTTCCCAGGAGGGAAGAGCTTATAAACTATCTGCAGAAGGCAATCTTAAGCCTGAGCTGATTACATGGTCTGAGAAAAGTGCCCGGGGAACACTAGCTATATTAACCAGCCCTTCATCCACTAGAGGGCGTAAGGCAACACCACAGAAGGACCTCCATCACTGACGTCATACTGCAGAGAAGCAACCTCAAATATAACCTTGCATGAAGACTGAAAGTGGGGTTCTAGACAAACTAGTAGAAAGAAAAGAAAGTGATTTCATACTTTCTGTAATTGAAAAGCAAAGCAGAAATATTTTTAGTTAATAAAATCACTGAATAAATACAGTAAATATAGGGGACCAATAAGAAAATTATTACACAGTACATTATGAAATACAAAAAGGGGTGTGAAACATTTTGTTTCTGAACCAGTTACTTTAATCCAATCTCCACCTGGGGAAGGGGGATGAAAAAGAATTTCTCATTCAACAAATAAGTTCTAACTGAAATCAATATTTAACACAGCAAATGATAAATTTATTGCCTAGACAATCTAGGCTGCATTTGGGGAGGGGGACCTTTTAAAATTCATTCTTCACAGCAACCAGAATGTTGTTTTTAAAAATGTAAAATAGATCGCGTCACTTCCCTGCTTAAAACCTTTAAAGGCTTAGCATTAAATTGAGGACAATATTCATTTATTCATTCAACAAACACATTGATCTTCCCCTACACACCAGTCTCTGCTCTAATCAAAGTCACAGCTTGCACAGAACTTCTATTTTAGTGGGAGAGACAGACAATAAAGTACCTGCAGTAGATAACCTCAGATAATGATTAGAAATGTGAAGAAGATAATATTGAATTGTCAGTTATGTATGTGGATAACTTTAGGCTGGTGCAGTCAGAGAAGGCTTCTCTCAGGAGCCAACTTTGTACCTGTGACCTGAACAAGGAGGAGGCAAGGATCTAGGTGAAGATCACTACAGGTCTGAAGGCGGAGGAGACAGTGATTCCACAGGCCTGAAGCTAGGATCAAGCTTGATGAGTTCAAGAATGAAAAGAATGGCCAATGAGGCTGAAGCCAATTGTAAGACTGTAGGAGTCAGAATTACAGAGGTAGGCAGTATGTTCCCCTAAGAATGCTCCTATACCAACCTATATGATGGGATACTATTCTGCCCCCAAAAATGGAGTGAGTACTGACTCATGCTAGTGTATGATGAACTTTGAAAACATTATGCCAAATGAAAGAAGCCAGTCACAAAAGACCAGATATTGTATGATTCCATTTATATGAAATATCCAGAATAGGCAAATCCACAGAGACAGAAAGATTAGTGGTTACTTAGGGCTGGGGTGAAGGCATAGGAAATAGGGAAAGGCTACATTTTTAAGGACAACAACTACTGGAATTTTGTTTGGAAAACTACACATTGCAATTTATTAGTGGGTCCAGGAAGGAAATCTAGCCAATCATTTGTTGGTCATATCAACAATTTTTTTGATGTAATAAAAATATCAGAGTACTTAGAACTTAGTAAGAATAAGTATTACTTAGTAAGACTAATGCTAAGTTATATTCACACAGATGTGTGTGTACAATGGATCATGATATAAAAGATATTGCTTACAAGTGGTATTGAATATTCTCATTGCATCTTCCATTCTGACTCCCCCCAAGGGAAGAAAAGTAGCCATCATTTCTTTGCCACCAAAACAAATGAGCATGAAATAAAATGCATTTGACATTGTCTACAGCTCCTAATCAAAGAACTAAAAATCCCTAGAAGTCCATTTACAAAAAATTGGACTAAAATAAAGTCCATTCCAGGGAGAAAGTGGAGAACTGATTATAAAAGGAAAATAAAAAATTCTTGAGAGGAAAATAATTTGGAAAAATATATCCCTTGTCATTTAAAATTTATCCTGTAAATTAAAAAGCTTCCATTCTGAATTTAAATACCTAATTGTTTAAGTTGCATCTGTCAACTTAAAAAACATCTGCTTTGACATCCCCACTTTGTTTCTGTGACTCATCTGAACATGTGGATTTCAACAGGATTTTAGAAAATGAAGGGGGAAAACTGACTTGGCATTTAAAAAAAAAATCAGACAAAGGGTTTAACACCATGACATTATTTCTTTATATTTAAAATACAAAAAGATAAATTGTGAACCATAAGATATTCTAACAAATAAGAAAACTTGACAGAAATAAGTTATTCAAAGGACCACTACATCATATGAAGACTTTTCAGGCTGCCATATTCTCCAAAGATTCCATAATATCTTATCTTGACAGACTAGCAAGAGAACATCCCCAATTCAAAGAGACAACACTGACAGGAGAACACAAAAGGAAAATGTAAGACACTAGAGGACCGGTGCATGGATTCATGGGGTCTCTCGGCCTGGCCTGCAGGGATCAGGCCAAAACTGGCTCTCCAACATCCCCTGAGGAGTCCTGGATTTCGAGAGGGCAGTTCTCAGGTGACACACCCATAATCAGGCTCCCTTCCTCTCTGGTTCCGGTCACCCAAGAATCACAGCTGCCAAGTCACCACAGCTTGGCAGCTCCTGCATTGAGCATCTGCCCCCTGGTGGCCAGTGTGCATCACAGCTACTGGTCAGAGCGTCTATCCCCTATCGGTCACTACGCATCATAGCTACTGGTTGGACAATCAGATGGTCACTTAGGCTTTTATACACTGAGTGGCCAGATGATTATAACCAGCCAGATTATTATGACCACCCCATCAGTACTTTGTTGGGCCACCTTTTGCCTTCAATACTGTGGCGGTTCTTCTTGGCATTAACTCTACTTCTTGGCACTGACATCCATTGAGATGTTGAAAGGCGATGCAAGGAATCTGACACCATGCCTGACGAATAGCACTGTCCAGTTCTGTGAGATTTGATGGTTGTGGAACCAGCTGCCTGATGGCTCTTTTAACTTCATCCCACAAATGCTCAATTGGATTGAGATCTAGTGATTGTGGGAGCCACCTAAGCAAGGTAAAGTCTCTCTCATGTTCTTGAAACCACTCCTGCACAACACGAGCACTGTGGCATGGAGCATTGTCTTGTTGGAAGAAGTTATCTCCATTGGATATGCCATCAACATGATAGGATAAACCTGATCAGCAATGATACTTAGGTATGTTATGCTATTCAGACGTTTACCTGGCCCTCCAGCAACTTCAGCGCAAAATTATAGCTAATTTGCCTACAAACATCAGGTGATCATAATAATCTGGCCACTCAGTGTACATATAGATGGAGGCTGAAAGTCTGAGGTTCAAGTCTAATTCTTCTATGTCACAATAGGTAGAGCTATTGTGAAGATCACATTATTCATTGTAAAGTGCTTTTACAAACATTAGTTTTTATAATTTACTAATATGCTCATTCCCACCTGAACCCAACCAAGAGTCTGTGCAATCATCTCTTACCTCAACTGTGAATGTCAAAATTCCATGCCCACACAGTGTTAGGCACAGTGCCCTGACTCCAAATCCTGATTACTATACTTAAAAGTTCACTATATTTCTTTATTTATAACTAGAGTGACCATACATCTCATTCAACCAGGATTGCCTAGGATTATTTCAACATTAGCATCCCTTTTCACTCTCAAAAGTGCCCCAACTTGAATGATAAATTATAAGGTCACCCTAATTATATCAGGCATAAAGCTGTAGCACCAAAAGGTGGCAAGGGATTGGCCTTAGGATTCCCATTGTATGTTCCAGGAGCCCCTGAAAGCCATCACAAATAAGCAACGTTAGCAAAAACAGTAAGCTTGCTATGCAGAACTAAGCCTAATCAGAATGGTCCTAAAACCCTCCTATATAAAAACTCTGGAGCTAATGCACCCAAATACTCTCTCATTTAAAACATATTACAAACCCACAAAATATCCCAGTCTTAGTCAACACTTGAGAACTCACATAAGCACATGCATATACACATAAATCACAAAGAAACAGCCAGTAAGGAATCTAAACCATTACTTCGTACCAATCTAAAATCCAGCAGAGCCTCAGATAAAACATTCAGCCTTCTGAGCTGGTTTTCACCTCAGTAAATCTGGAACAATGTTTGTCTCCTCCACTTCCATAAAGAGATCACATTAGCATGCACAGTAAAGTGCTTGGAGTGCTTCATAAAAGCAATGGACTGCCAACCCATAAAGCTTGTTAATTCATTGGGAAAGAAGACCAAGGTGACCTTGCATAAAAAAAAGCAAAACCTCTACAAGGTGGTGTGTCTTTTCCCCCTCCTTTCCTTCACAGGTTTTAATTCAAGTGTGTTGCCAAGGACTTCAAAATAGGATGAAAAGGGTAATTAAAACAGTGCAATGTTAGTCCACTTCGTGCTAAAGAAATTGGTTGTAATAATCCTTAACCACGGGCCACACACTCCTAGACCTAAGGTTGAGGTTGAGCTTCAAAGGGTCTAAGAAGCCCCCAAATGGTAATACCGAGTGAGAGGGCACACATGCACATCACTACATTTTTCCTTGGGTGAATCAATAATTCCCAGTACAGAGGAAGGGGCCCTCAACAAACAGAAGACAAATGTTAGTTCTTATTCAGCTACTAATTTGCATGGTTACCTTGAATGAATCACTCTTATCTCTGTGTGGCCTCAGTTTCCTTATCTTTCCAAAGGCAATATTTATTTACTTCAAAAGGTGGTTGTGAAGATGAGATGAGAAAATAATGATGAAAGTGCTCTGTACCAATCAAAAACTGTAATTTTTATCTCTTCTAAAATCACCAGTAGATGCTGTTAAAAAGCCTGCCTGGGGGATGATGGCTCCTATCTACTTAGAAAGGAACAGTAAGAGAATTAAAGAATGCAAATAATGACAATTAAAATTCACCTTCACCCCACTCCCCGGCTCGTGGATTTGCTGAGCCAAACCACTCTGGGGAGATATAAAGATCACAAGTTCAGTCTCTGCCCAGCTCAGGCTGCTCAGTGACCAGTGTTTCACACTGATAAAGGCTTCCCAAATCTCAGAGCACAAAGTAAGAGTTCATACGGTTAGGCGCATTAATTAGCAGTACTCATTTGGATTCTGTCTTCATCAAATAAAACAAGCAGCTATTCAATATTTGCTTATTCACACTACTCTAAGATCTCAAATTCAAAGATTTGGCCAGAGAACAAATTAATGCCAGGAAAATAAACTAAAATAAACTTGTCACCATCAGAATGTGCCTCAAAGTAAATGAGTTGCTTTAAACATGGCAAAGGGTCTGCACAGGCCTCTGGTAAAAATAGTGTTAAGTAATGAAAGCACAGCTTACAGAGGTGGCCCCTGCTGCAAAAGACGAGAAAAATGAGTAGTTCCAAACAAAGCCTCTACTTTTTGTGCTTTAACAAATTCCTCTTCATTCCTTTTGCTTGACTCTTATTGATCAGTAATGCCCACAGGAAGAACAGAGCATTACACAGTACCATTTCGGAGTCTTTAACTCAGTAAGGCTATTCCCATACTTTACACTTCATCTTCCTATATTTAAATTCAGCTTGTATGCAAAACAAGAAACACTTTATAAATAATTAAATACGTGCCTCAGTATGCAAGATTAGATGAAGAGACTTCCCGTGACCCTTTATACTTTAAGAGTCACAGGTGAAAAGCACAGAAATAGAAAATATCACCCCTTTCAAGCAGCCCACAGACCTTAATTGCTCAACAGAATCACCTATAGGAACTGCTTTATATCTGAATGATGAAGCCCAGTCTTAGACCTACTCAATCAGACTCTTATGGGCTAGATTACCAGGCAACAATATTTTTCTAATATATGAACATGATATAGAACTACTATCAAAGGGCATATCTTTTAAAGCTTATAGAAGCTCTAGAGCAAACCCAAACTAAAAAGAAAGGGAAAAAAACCCTCTACTCTCTTTAGATTTGGGGTAAATGATCCTCTCTTTCACCGAAAACTTCCACAGAGACAATTCCAACATAGGGAGATTAACACAGAGGTGAGCAACACTTTATCTCTCCCTTGTTCTCCAATTGTCCCTAGGGCCGCTGTGATGACAACCCAGCACCAAAAATGTAAGAACTGGGCAAAAACTCTCAAATCGAGAAGCCCCTCCCCCAGAGATGACTACTGATTATGGGGCCATCCTAGTTTTTAAAATCAGCTTCAGGGGCTTTGATGAGGTTCAATTAATTTCTGGAAAGGGGAACTGTGTCAACTTTGGGTTAACAGTCTGATGACACATACCCCTTGGACAAGCCTAATAATGGTGGCACTTTTTTTTTTTTTTTTTTTACAAATCTATAAGGAATGATAGATAACCATTCAAAGATATTTCTAGATATTTCTTCTGAAGAATGTCAATATCCTGCCCTAGCCAGGTAAGCTCAGTTGGTTAGAGCATCATCCCAATACACCAAGGTAGTTTGTGGGTTCGATCCTCAGTCAGAACACACACAAGAATCAACCAATGAATGTATAAGTAAGTAGAACAATAAATCAATCAAACTCTCTTTCTCTCTCAAATCAATCTAGATATACATAAAAGCCTAAGCCACTGATATGACCAAACAACCGAAATAACCCATCGACCAGTCGCTATGATGCGCACTGACCACCAGGGGGCAGACACTCAATACAGGAGCTGCCCCCTGATGGTCAGCGTGCTCCTGCTCCCCACCCCCTCATAGTCCCTGATGGTGGGAGCCGGCTGGCCAACCTCCTGGGGTCCCTCCCCCTGGCCACCCGCCCCCACCTCCCCATAGGCCTTGATTGCCAGCCAGGCTGAGGGACTCCACCAATGCATGAATTTGTGCACTGGGACGCTAGTAAATAAATAAAATAAAAATGTTACTAGAGGTAAATTTCAAAGGCTAGGTGTCTTAAGCCACACCAACAGTCTGAAGCGCCTTACCCATTCTTCTGCCCTAACTCTGCTCCAGCCTCATCTGCTCAAAGCTTTAAATAGCAAATGGCAGGGAAGGCATTTCATACACTCACCTAAACCATACAGAGGATGTGCGTAGGGTGCAGTTCTACTCTAGCCCACAATAGGGCCTGAGCGCTTTCCAGTCGTCCTCCTTATCCAACAAAGAAAGACAGCAAAAACTTCCCTCTCTCAAGCTAGCCTTCCCTGATTAAAACCATATGGTTGAATTCCCCTGGGGAGGAGAATGGAATTTTCTTGTTGCAGAATATTGCAGGACTAAAAAAATGTGTGCAAGCAGGAACTAAGTGACAGAGAATAGAGAGCATTTAGAATTATGAGGCACCAAGAAAATCTGGTTTAAAATTATTATATAGCCTGGACGAGAAAAATAAAAGCAATTACGATTACACTTCAGTGATTTTCCCCTTTAATATCTCCAATTTCAATAAGGTGATTACAATACTTTTAGGATTAAGATATACTGGGTGGGTCAAAAGTAGGTTTACAGTTGGTCATACGGAAAATAGTACAATAATCAATAATACAGGATTAAACTATTTCACATATTTACAAATGTAAACCTACTTTTTGCCCCACCCTATATATTTTACTTATATCTCTAAGTATAAATTCATTGCTGAAATTAACCATATCACTCTCCAAAATAAATAATTTCAGGACACGCTAGCTAAACAGCATCCTTAATTACACACACACACACACACACACACACACACATATCATCTGAGTTATAAATAGCAGATACCAACCTGGCTGTCCCGTGCTGGGAATCCATGATAACCTGGGGTCAGAGGCTCGTTCTAAACGAAGAAAAAGAAAGGAAAACTATAAGAAAAAAAAATGTTAAGAATAATCAAAATCATCCAAACTGATCAAATATAAATCCCCGCATCAGACGCTAAGGTGTTCTGTTGCTATATTCCACACTAGCTAACTACAAACATTTCCCAGTTCAGCCTCCACGAAATCACACACACAAGAAAACCATTACTTGCTTACAAAGAGTATTTTCCCTCTTGTACAGCTAAATCTATTTCCTTCCCAGTACACACTGAGTGGCAGATTATTATGACCACCAGACATTCGTAGGCAAATTAACTATAATTTTGTGCTGAAGGTGCTAGAGGGCCAGACCATTATAAATAGGAAAGCAGGTTGTTTTACCACGAAAGAAGTAATTTTTTTCTTAAGATATGGGTAAACAACTCGATTTAACAGCCTTTGAACATGGGGGATACACACATACACACCACACACACACACACTGAGTGGCCAGATTATTATGACCACCCCATCAGTACTTCGTTGGGCCACCTTTTGCCTTCAATACTGCAGCGGTTCTTCTTGGCATTCACTCCATGAGATGTTGAAAGGTGATGCAAGGAATCTGACACCACGCCTGATGAATAGCACTGTCAGTTCTGTGAGATTTGATGGTTGTGGAACCAGCTGCCTGATGGCTCTTTTAACTTCATCCCACAAATGCTCAATAGGACTGAGATCTGGTGATTGTGGGGGCCACCTAAGCAAGGTAAAGTCTCCCTCATGTTCTTGAAAGCACTCCTGTACAACACGAGCACTGGGGCATAGAGCATTGTCTTGTTGGAAGAAGTAATCTCCACTGGATACGCCATCAACATGATAGGATGAACATGATCAGCAACGATACTTAGGTATGTTGTGTGTGCTATTCAGACATTGTTCTACACGAATTAAAGGGCCCAAATCATGCCAGGAAAACATGCCCCAAACCATAACACTGCCCCCACCAGCTTGAAGGGTTGTACTCATGCATGTGGGGTGCATGCTTTCATGCTGTTCCACCAAATTCTCACTCTGCCATCTGCATGATGCAACTGGAAATGTGATTTATCAGACCACATGACTTTTTTTCCAGTGCTCAACTGTCCAATCCTTGTGTTCCTGTGTGAACTGGGATATATATATCCCACATTCAAAGGCTGCTAAATCGCGTTGTTTACCCATATCTTCAGGAAAAAATCACTTTACTGTCGTGGTAAGCAACCTGCTTCCCTATTTATAATGGTCTGGCCCTCCAGCAACTTCAATGCAAAATTATAGCTAATTTGCCTACAAATGTCAGGTGGTCATAATAATCTGGCCACTCAGTGTATATCAACCAGGGAGCTACTGGGATTTGGGGCCAAACCATTCCTAACTTTACACTGTGGGACTTTAGCATTTAAAATTTAGCATTTAGTGGCCCCTAACCACTAAAGCCAGTAGCAATCCTGAACACCAGGAAAACCCAAAATGTCCACACATTTCCAAAAGTCTCTGGTTGGAAACACGACAGTACTACCTCTACTGAGAACTATCTCTACCCCTGAAAAGTTTTAGCTCCTCCTTTTACTAATCTGCTTTTTTAAACTTAGATGAAATTGCACCTCTGTCCAGACTTCCTCTACCACCTTGTGGACTCCAGTAACTCCTAACATGTATGCTAGTTAAAATTTGTTTAGTTTACTTATACAATTTACTTTTCATATTACTGATGACTCATTAAATCTTATTTTTGTAAAGGTGTATCATATTCAGTGTCTCATATTCACATTAATCATTAAATCTAGATCTTTGAGGGCAAGAATGATAGCTAATAAAAGCTATACAAACCCTAACTTAGTTTAAGGTCATAAAATATGAGCACCTATTTATGGCTTACTGGACCCATTCAACCATTAGGTCAACATATATTGAATACCTAATATTTTCAAAACACTGTTAGATGGCTCAGAGTAAGTTGCCTTCAAGGGAACTTTTAAATGAGAGGAGATAGACGTGCACACAAAGGTGTAAATAAGGGCATATGATGCTTTTGTAACTTTTTCTTCAAAGTGCTCAACACAGCCACCCGGAAGATCCTCATCCTCTCCCATCCATTAGTACTTTCATTCCTACTAGCAGAATAACAAGAAGAATTTTCATTGCTAAGGCTTTCATAAAGAGTGTAAACTTTCTACCTAATGGTACATCTGCTTTATTTATATCCATTCCATTTACAATCAAAGTCTACACTCCTTTCAACAACATGAAAGCCAGGATTCAACTTAAGCTCACATGAAGATCCCATGTCTTGTTCATCATGGTTTTCCTATGATTTAGCAGTGTTTAACATATGATAAACACCCAAAATAATGTGTAAATAAAAAAACAGAGTTCAATAACCAGAAATTATTTAGGCATTTAGTCACTAATTCAATCATAGATAATCTGGTGCTCTTTTTTTATTACTAAATCTTTATCTGGACATTTATAAATTAAGTCTCTCCAGAGAAGACACACAAAAAGGTAACTGCCTTTAAAAAGCACAGATGCCAAAACAATCTTGAGAAAGCAGAGCGAAGTTCGAAGGACTCATACTTTCTGATTCAAAGTTTACTGCAAAGTTCAGTAATTAAGGTAGTGTAATACTGGCATAAGGACAGACATACAGACCAATGAAACACAACTGAAAGTCCCAAAATAAACCTTTAGTTAAAATAAAATTGATTTTTGAAAGGATGCTAAGAAAAACAAAAAAATCAATGGAGGACAAAGTATCCTTTCAACAAATGGTGCTGGGACAACTGAATATTCACATGTAAAAGAATGAAGTTGGCACTCTATTTCAGACCATATACAAAATTACCTCAAAATACATCATAGACGTAAAACTACAGAACTCTTAAAAGAAACACAGGAGTAAATCTTCATGGCCTTTGATTAGGTTTCTTCAATAGGACACCAAAAACAGAAATAAAGGAAAAAATAGATAAATTGGACTTAACCAAAATTTTTAAACTTTTGTTCTTCAAAAGGCACTACCAGTTCTGAGAATGTACAGCATAGTGGACCAATGGGGCCAGGCTGGCCAGGGGGAGGGGCCAGGGGCAGTTGGTGGGCCCACCCCGCCCCCCAAACAGAGTTGGGGGGGGGGGCCTAACCAGGGGCGGGTCCAGCCAGGTGGTAAGGCCACAGGCAGCTTGCCAGCTGGCCCTGCCCCAGGTCAAACTCCCAATCAACCTCCCAGTTGAAGGGACAATTTGCATATTAGCCTTTTATTGTACAGGATAATATTCAATTATGGATATATACCACATTGTCCATTATCAACTCATGGACATTTGGATTGTTTCTACTTTTTAGCTATTATGAAATAATGATGCTGTGAACATTTGTGTACAAGGTTTTGGGTGGACACAGTTTCATTTTCTTGCTTATACCTAGGTGTGGAATTGCTGGGTCACATGGTAACTCTGTTTTAACATTTTCAGAGGCTATCCAACTGTTTCCAAAGTGTCTGTACCATTTCACATTCCCACCAGCAATGTATGAGATTCCAATTTTTCCATATCCTTTCCAATACTTGTTATTGGGCAACTTTTTTTTCTTATAGCCATCCCAGTGGGTGTGAAATGTTATCTCACTGTGTGTGTGTGCTTTGCATTTCCCTAATGACTAATGCTGTTGAGCTTCTTTTCACCATTTGTATATTTCTTTGGAGAAGTTCCTGTTGAAACCCTTTGCTCATTTTAAAATTATTTGTCTTTCTGTAGTTGAGTTGTAAGAGTTCTTTATACTATATTCTGAATACAAGTTCCTTATCAGATATATGATTTACAAATATTTTCTCTCATTCTATGGGTTTTCTTTTCACTTGGTGGTATCTTCCTCTACCCCCAGCTTTATCGGGTTATTATTGATGTATAACATCATGTAAGTTTAAGGTGCACAATGTGTTCATTTGATACACTTATATATGTAAAGTGATTACCACCACAGCCTTAGCTAATACCTGCATTGTGCCATGTAATAATAAATTCTGTGTAAGAACATCTAAGATCTCCTTTCTTAGCAACATTCAAGTATATAATATAGTGCACCGGGCCTCTGGTTCAGCAATAAACAGGAATGCAGTACTGATACAACATGGGTGAATCTTAAAAACATCAACATTAAGTGAAAAAAAAGAGAGAGAGAAATGGCTACGAATTGTATAATTCCATTTATATGAAATATCCAGAATGGGCAAATCTATGGAGAAAGTAAACTAGTCATTCCAGAAGCTAAAGGGGAGGAATGGGGAGTGATTGCTGATGGCTACTAAGTTTATTTTTGGTAAGGAAAATATTCTGGCATTAGACAGTGATAATGGATGCACAATGCTATAATTATATACTAAAATCCACCAAACCACTGGAAAAAACACACCTAAAAATACTTTATAAGGGCATGATTTATGGCCTATGAATTATGTCATCAACCTATTTAAAAATAATAATTATAGGTAATGTTGGCATTTATCACACAAATTTTTACAAGGGAGACACAGATAGCTTAGACTGTAACCAAAGAACAGGGCTCCTTTTGAGATCTACAAGCACCTTGTTTGTTCTTAATTCTACAAATATGTTTTAACACCATTCCCTACAGATTTTAACAACGATGATGATAACATTAGATACTAAGCAAATGATCAGTATAGTTTCAGGAAGGAGAAAGTTGCAAAGAGGAGATGATAAAGTATAGCTATTAAGTGGAAAAGCAAACTTTCAACCTAGGTCTGTTGGACTCCAAAGCCCCTGCTCTTTGCATTTTATCAAGTTCTCTTCTCTAATAACATTCCACATTATTCTTTTATAGTATTTCAAGATTGTCTGAAAAATGAATTATATAATTAAGAAAGTAATCAAAATCATACAAAAGCATAATTAACAGAGATTCGTCACTCCCAGAGAAGATGCATGTTTAAACCATATTCTTAGGTTCAACAATGCATAATATTTCTTATAAGGAAAAAAAAAATCACATTCCTACAAGCCAGTATTGTCAAAACTTTAATAGCAAGGGCAGCTAAAACACGGAGATATACCAGAGGAAATGGATTTACTCCACTTTCCTTTGCAAAGCAGTACTCTTCTATGTCCATCTCTCAAACAGGCCATTTGCAAGTCTCCAGCCCTTATTTCCTGACTCTTTGAAAGTGGCCTATGCTTAATGACAAAGGCTTGCTTTTTTTTTTTTACTTTAGTATGCATATATCTATCTCTCCTTTCAAAATACATCAACTTTGGATGTCTTTGAAGTTTATAAAAATGGATCCTATTTTATGTATCATTTAGCAATTTCCTTTTTTACTCAACACTAAAGATCAATTTCACTAATTCTGACTACTGTTTAGTATTCTAGTTTATGAACATGTCACTATTTACCTTATTTTCTTATTAATATACATTTAAATTGTTTCAGGTCTTTGTGTTTGCTCTCACAAATAATGTTCCTATAAATGTTCTCTTAGATTTGAGATTTTTTTACTCATGAGATTGGTGAAAATAATACACAAATTGTCAAGAAGAGTACATAGATATCTTCACATCTAACAGTAGGTACTTAAGTATATTGGGACCACTGTTTTGGAAAGCAGTGACAACAATTATCAAAATATTAGTGCACATATCTTCCTATAATTTCACATCTTTGATTCCTATTTAAAGAATCACTTGCACATGTACTCAAAAAAGGATGTGCAAAATTTTCAATAGTTTGTAAAAATGAAAAACTAGAAAGAACCTCGTTTCCATTAATAGTAGGAAAATAAGGTCAATTGTTATTTCAACATCCTCTGTACAAGTTTTTTAAAAGGTAAAATCTCTATGAACACTTAAGTCATATTTAATGATAGCAAAACATTTATTTTTTAATTACAATACAAAAAGAGGCATTTCTACATACATATAAAGAAGTAAATAAATGCACAAAGACAGAAGGATATACAACGAACTTGTAACTTCTAACAGTGTTTACCTCTAGGGAGAAGAATAAGATCTGTGGAAGGTCAAGAGGGCATACTTTATCTGAATTGTTTGAATTTTACAAAATATGAAATTCATGTATTCCTTGTGTACAAGAAAAAAATCTCAACTACCAGTGTTTCATGTTTTAAAAAACTTACAAAAACACCTTCATGTCATCTTATTTAATCTTCACAATGCAGAAAATAGATTTGATAACCCTCACAGATGACAAAACTAAATTTCAGGAAGATAAAGTGATCTGCTCAAGGACAAATAACAGTGGTTGAGCTGTCATCAAACTTAGGTCTTAACTCTACACCCTGTACTTCTGCTGCTTCAAGACAAGTAGTGAAAAAACATTCCCCTGGTCCAGGTAGGGGTGATTATGATTGTCTAAAGACACGCACATCTAATTTTTTTTAATCAGTGTAAACATAATAACTTTTTTTTATTTAAAGCAAAGATGGAATCACAAGACAAGCTAATAGAGCAGATAGGATACAAATCAGATATGTTAAACTCTAAAGAGGAAAGAAAGCCTTTAGCAGCTATGTGCGTATAAGCAAGACCTATTGGTCTGGTAAGATTGATAGAGTTAGAAACTGACTCTGCCTAGCCACAGAGAATGCTCAAAAATAAAATGGCCCTGGCCAGGAGGCTCAGTCCCCTACACCAAAAGGCAGCAGGTTTGATCGGGTCAGGGCACATATAGGAGGCAACCAATTGAAGTTCCTCTCTCACATGGATGTTTCTCACTCTCACTCTCCCTTTTACTCTCTCTAAAATCAATAAAAAACATGCCCTCAGGTGAGGATTTAAAATAGTAGTAAATAAATTAAATGAATACCAACCTCAAGAATCCTTGCTGACTACAGAGGACAGCAATTAAACTAGTTCAGGAGTTTTCGATTAAGGAACATGTGAAAGAGTAACATAAGAATCCTTAAGTAACTGTCCAATATGGCAACTGCAATGGATTGTGTGTGTACAGTGGACACAAAGAAGCAAAGGAAAATATCAGACATTGTATTCTTCACTGGCTGCTTAGAAGCTCCCATATTCATCTGTGTTAGAAAAATCAATTTAAGTAGAAGAATCCTTCATTGAACAATTCCTTTATTACAAGCACTGTTCTAGTGTACTTGCCCTTGAGGAGCTCAGAGTCATACTAATTACAAGATAATGTGACTGATGCCATAACTAAAGTCTATAAAAAGAACTCCAGGACTCCAGAAAATACCGGAAGATCTTTTTAAAAAGTGAAGGGAGGAGAGGGGAAGAATAACCTCTAACTCTTATTGGAGGACAAGATCCCAGTACTGTGATGGACTGATGCATGCTGAAAAGACCATTTCTAAAGCCACTTTGCTAAATGCACTCAGAAAATCATCAGTATCATCTATCCTATATAACAAAAGGCTAAAATGCAAATTGTCCCCTTGAGAGGAGTTCAACCTACTGAGAGTTCAACCAGGGGGTGGGGCTGGCCAGCCAACCAACTATAGCCCCCTCCCCCAGCTGGCCCCACCCTCAATTGGCCCCCCACCTCGATCGAGGGCAGGGCCAGAAAGCCAACCTCCCACATGCCCTCCACTAGGCCAGCCTAGCCCAATCAGCCCTATCAGTGTGGGCCCATCCATGCATGAATTCATGCACCGGGCCTCTAGTATATATAAAAGACTAAGCGACCAGCTGACCAGCTAACCAACCAGTAACTATGAAACACACTCATCACCAGAGGGCAGACACTCAATGCAGGAGCTGCCGAGTGACAGCAACTTTGCAGAGTGCCTCTTGCACTCCGGGACCACTTGGGGGATGTCAGACTGCTGGTTTTGGCCCGATCCCCACAGGCCAGGCTGAGGGACCCCATTTGCTGGAGGGACCCTCCTCACTCTGCAGATGCCCTTCAAGCCCCAGAACCGCCCCAGGTGCAGCTGGCTAGGGAGGGACCGAGGGAGGTTGGATCCAGGGCGTGTCCGGCCATCTCACCCAGTCCCATCCCGCCAGCCACCTTCTAATTAATTTACTTTCAATGTGCACAAACCTGTGCACAGGGCCTCTAGTTTCTAAATAATTAGCCAATATATTTGCCCATTCCAAATTAAAATTACCCAGAATACTGCATGTGACAAGAAAACAAAAGTACTGTTTCCTTAAGTATTTTTAGAAACCAATTAATAGAAAGGTGCTAAGAGGACTTAACAATACTTAAAATAAAAAAAGCCCTGCTTCTCCCTAGCCAGTTTGGCTCAACAGTTAGAGTGTTGGCCCTCTGACTGAAAAGCTGAAGGTTCAATTCTGGTCAAGGGCATGCCCAGGCCCAGGTCAGGGTGAGAGACCAATCAATGTGTCTCTTTCACATCAGTGTTTCTCTGTCTCTCTCTCTCCCTTTCACTCTAAAAATCAATGAGGGAAAAATATCCTCAGGTAAAGATTAACAACGAAAAGAAAAGGCCTGCTTCTGTTACAAGAGTTTGTCTTCTTTCTGGCGTCTTTATCACTTGGAGGAGGATACAGAAAACTGAACATGCACAATGAAGTTACATCAAGCAAAAAAGAAGTTTAAGAACCACCCTGCTGTCTCTTATGTCTAACAAATTCAAACCTATTTCACAAAATGGAAAATACTGAGAACTGAAACAAAGTCTTGCCACCATGCCCCTTAGGGAGATGAAAGTAAAAGGAAGCAAAGGAAAGTAAAAAACAACATTTGGGCAGTGTTATAAGCCCAGATTTTTCACTGACTTAATCCTGGTTGAAAGTGAATTTCACATTACCTTACACACTTTTAACAATGGAAGGAAAGACTAAATTAGACCATACCGAAAGAGAAAAGCAAATCCATTTTCCAGGTGTCACTACCTTATTTTGCAGCCACAGTTACTGGTACATGGAAGGGAACACCACATGAACTGAAGAGATGCCTAAATTCCATATGCTGTTCATGTAAAACCAATCCCAGCAACAAGTACCTTTGGCCTAGGAAGACAGATTGGTAAAAGACCAGGGTATCACTCTGCTTCCAAACCATATAGGGTTCGAGGTAACCACAAATAAAAGTTTATAAGGGGTATGAATCTGGTAGTATCTAACAACATAGTCCCAATATAAGGTCTACTTGGCAACTGGTAAATTGAGCTTTCATGCTCCAATAAAATAATTCACTCCACCTTCCCATGAAGACAACCGATGATAGTTCTTTGTGACACCACTCCATCACAAACACCTGTCTCTCTTTTTCTTTCTTAAGTTACAAATGCTCTAGTATAAGTGTTTTTTACATCTGACACGGGAATTCGTTGGGTCTTCAAAGGCAATCTTTGGAACAAACTAAAATTCTCCTTTTCGGTAATAGTCACAGATTTCTAAGAGATAAGCAATCAAATCCCTTTTCTTTATAGGTGAGGAAACTGAGCCTTAGAGAAGTGCCCTGTTCATAGTCAAGTCAACTAAGCAGACGTTTTAAAAAAAGGAACTAGAACTTAGATCTCTTGACTCTCAAATCATGTAAGCTTTTCATGCCTCAGACTCTGCTAATTGCAGATACAGCCAGCTCCTTTCATGATGCAATAGAGAAAGCATCAACTTTGGGAGCCAAAGAGATGTAGATTCAAATACTAGCTGTGTCACTTTCTAACTATATGACTCTGGTCAAATTACTTAATCTCTCTGACCCTTAATTTTCTCAATTCTGCAATAAATAATCTCTACCTCATAAAGTTGTGAGGATTAAATGAGAATTCAGGTGAATTTTACTTGGCACAGAATTTAACATACAGGAGAAGCTCCATAAGAATTCCTTCCCCACCCCTATGTCTATTAGTTGCAAAACACTTGAGAGAGAAATTGAATCTTTCTAGTGGGACTCATTCCCAAAAAGTAACTCATTTCCATATAACTGAACTTCAATTTTTCTTAGCTTATTCTAAAGTCAGTTCTTTAGGACTATGTGCCAAATGGCCAGCTGGCCTCACTAGATAAAAATTAGTGATGTTGGGAGATTAAAAATGGCAGCAGAGTAAATAGATGCTGCACGGACATGCTCCCAGGAACAAACTGGTATTATTACAACTAAAATGCAGAAAAACTTCCTGAATAATCAATGAAAAACTCACAGGAGAAAACCTTGATACCTGAGGACCGCATAGAGAATGATGTTCTCAGAGGAGAATGATGCCAAAGTTTTAAAATAAATAAATAAAGTGCTAAAAAAATTTAGTGATGTTGGAAACATTCAAAGAGAGTATGAATGAGAGTACCTCTAAGGTGACCAAAGCAACTTTTTGCCTTTTGTGATATAGACACCTCAAACAGGTAAGCAGTCCATATTGCTGGATCAATTCCTACTGGCTAACACTCTCAGTTCTTTAAATTTCCTTTACAAATCTATTCTGTTCTTACTTATTTTTTAATTAAAATTCCATCACAACAAAATTATATTTTGAATATAAATAATGAATAAAACTCTTTCAATATAACTCTTCCAATACTAAGGTTTGAGACCATACTGCAAATCTTCTTCAAAAGTTTCCTTTTTAAAAAAATTTGTGATTACATAAGTAACAAAATTTACCATATCAACCATTTTTTAATATATTTTATTGATTTTTTACAGAGAGGAAGGAAAAGGGATAGTTAGAAACATTGATGAGAGAGGAACATCGATCAGCTGCCTCCTGCACACCCTCTACTGGGGATGTGCCCGAAACCAAGGTACATGCCTTTGACTGGAATCGAACCTGGGACCCTTCAGTCCGCAGGCCGACGCTCTATCCACTGAGCCAAACGGGTCAGGGCTCAACCATTTTTAAAGTGTACAGTTCTCTAGCATTAAGTACATTCACATTATTGTGCAACCATCACCACCATCCATCTCCAAAAGCTTCTCCAACTGTAATGCCATAAGCATTTAACTCCCCAGTATACCCTCCCCCAAGCCTGTGGCAACCACCATTCAACTCTGTCTCTATTAATTTGGCTACTCTAGGAATCTCATACAAGTGGAATCATACAATACCTATCCTTTTATGACTGGCTTATTTCATTTACCATGCCTTCATGGTTCATCCACATTTACCATGACTCAAAATGTCCTTCTTTTTAAGGCTGAATAATAATATTCCATTTTATGTATGCACCACATTTTTTTACCCATTCATTTGTTCATGGACACTTGAGTTGCTACTGTTTGGGTTATCTATGTCTATATATATAAAAGCCAAGCGACCAGGATGACTGGTTGCTATGACATGCACTGAAGTGGCCAACTGGCTGGATCAGGGCCCTGATTGGGGCCCTAATCAACCCCCCCTAATTAATCCCATGCCCCCCCACCAGCCCAGCCTCTGATCACCCCTCCTAACTGGGGGCAGGGCCAGCCAGCAAACCTCTCGTGTCTCCTCCCCTCTGTCAGCCTGGCCTGATTGGCCCCCATTGGAGCAGGGTGGCCGGACCCCACCTGTGCATGAACTCATGCACTGGGCCTCTAGTTGTGACTAGTACTGCTATGAACATTTGAACCCCTGCTTTTAACTCCTTTGGGCATATACCTAAAAGCAGAATTACTTGATCACTGGTAACCTAGATTTAACACTTTGAGGAATCACCACATCCTTTTCCATAGCAGTTGGACCATTTTACATTCCCACCAGTAATGCACAGGGTTCCAATATCTCCACATCCTCACCAACACTTATCATTTTGTTTTTTGTTTGTTTTTGTTTTGTTTTGTTTTTTACCATAGCCATTCTTGTGTGTGTGAAGTGTCTTCTCATTGTGGTCTTGATTTGCAGTTCTTCTATGATTATTATGTTGAGCATCATTTCATGTGTTTATTGGCCATTTGTATATCATCTTTGGAGAAATGTCTATTCAAGTCCTATACCCATTTTTTAAATGAGCTACTTATTGTTGCTGAGTTGTAGGAATCCTTTTTATATTTTAAATATTAAGCCCTTATCAGATATATAATTTGCAATGATTTGTAAATATGTTCTCCCATACATGGGCTACCTTTTCACTCTGTTGCTAATATTCTTTCATGCACAAAAGTCTTTAATTTTCATTAAGTCTAATTTATCTATTTTTCTTTTATTATGTGTGCTTCTGGCATCATATCCAAGAACCTACTACCAAATTCAAAGTCATGGTTTACCCCTATGTTTTCTTCTAAGAGTTTTACAGTTTTAGCTTTTATGTTTAGGCCTTTGATCCATTCTGAATTGATTTTACATATGGTAAAGGGTCCAACTTCATTTATTTTTTGCACGTGTCTTACTTACATTTGAAACTTCTTAGATCTCTATCTGCCATCTTCTTCCTGATTTCAAAGCATCCAGAATTAAATATTTGTTTTATTTATTCAGCTCTGAATTCACCCTTTTTGCCTGCCTGTTCTGTGAAAGTGAGTCTGGATCCTTTCAATATTTCTCCTTTGACAGCAGCCCTGATGTCAAGCTTGTCAGCAGAGAGCACAGGAAAAACATTTTAGTAGAAAGGGGTTTTGCTTTCTGGTCTCAGTGAACTTTTACAGCAGTTTCCTCCTTCCTGGCTCCTGCGATGCACAGCAGCCAGCAGCACCCAGCAGCCCGTTTCCCCTAGTAACCTTGTTTGGGCTGTTCCCCAGTACCCTAGAGGATAGATTTCTGGCAAATAAAAAGGGCAGATTTCCAACAAGTTCTTCAGGTCTGGTATCACCGGGACTCACTTCTCTGATACTCAACATGCCCTCTCCAACAAGGTCTAGATTTCAGCCCCAAGTGCATAGGATGGGAAACAGAGGAGATGCCTCTCTTTTGGGTGCTTTATCTCAATCCCGGGGCAATAAATAATTACCTACTAATTATAATATTGGTATCTTAGCATAATAAACCACATTATTATGTTACATTATATTATATATTCTATTATATTACATTTACTACTCTTTAGAGTTCTCTTTACTTCTTACAAGTCTTACAATCCCTCATTACTTCAATCTTCTGTTGTAGTAAGTAATTATTTATATTACATTCTGGGTCCAAATTACTTGCAGTGTCTCTCCTGACTGAACCCAGACAGATACAGGCGAGCGAAACAAAACCTTAACAGCCACTTATAATATACAGGATGTATATTATACTTAGTGTTTTCTATACATTATCACTTTGCATTCTCACTAAAACTCTGTGACATATCTCTGTTTAGTAAGAAAACTGAGGCTCAGAAAACTATGCAATTTATCTACAGTAATATAAATCCAGGTCTGTCTGATACAAGTCCCTGCTGATTCTCCACTATGGCATTTATTTCTTTTTTTTAATATATTTTACTGATTTTTTTACAGAGAGGAAGGGAGAGGGATAGAGTTAGAAACATGATCAGGTGCCTCCTTCACACCTCCTACTGGGGATGTGCCCCAACCAAGGTACATGCCCTTGACCAGAATCGAACCTGGGACCCTTCAGTCTGCAGGCTGATGCTCTATCCACTGAGCCACACTGGTCAGGGCTATGGCATTTATTTTTAAGGAATTAAATAAACATCTATGTACAGGGAAAGAATGAACACAGCAGACCTGACTGCTATCCTTAGAAAGGGCAGTTTGCAAGGCTGGCCTTGGCAACTGTCTGGAAACTTAGATTTCGGGATAGTTCTATTCCCAGAACTGGTAAGAGTGGCTCACTGCGGCTAAATGTGCAAACAATATGGTTTGTGCTGAACACCTGCTTTCCTTCTGGAAGTCTGGAATTTTGGTGAGAGCTAAGGTAGAGGGTGGCTCTGTGAACAACCCTTCCCACCCACCCCCAACAAAGAAAAATCTCAGCTCAGTCTCTACTGGCTTCTCTGGTAGACAACAACTGTCACACTCACTGCTGAAGGAAGTAAGCACATCCTATGGGACTCCACTAGCACTCTTGGAAGCTTGACCACAATTTCTTCTGGGCGTCACCCAAACACATTTTCTCCTTCTGATTTTACATTATATCCGTTCACTAGTACAAACCATAGCCATTAGTATGACTATACGCTGAATTCCATAAATCCTATGGAATCACTGGACCTAGGGGAGTCTTGAGGAGCCTCAACACGACCAATGACATACTTATTAAATGAGGAGGACACAAAGACAAATAGGGTCTTTGCCCTCAAGGAATTTGACAGTCAATTTAAATTTCCCTTCTTTCATTTCTGATCTTCACTTTAGTGTGTTCACCACTTAAAATAGATTAGATACATTTCCCTGAGCTAAATTTCATTCTTAGTGCTGAAGTGATGCTAAATATTTAATAAGTCCATCAGGCAGAAGCTGAGCTACAAAGCTCTAATAAACTCAAAGGCCACACATTATTTTCTCTTTACTTTCCCCATCTTATTGTGTTCCTCATTAAAAATAAATTGACAAACCCTTGTACATTGCTGGTGGAATATAAAATGATGCAGCTGCTATAAACACAGCTCGGCAGCTCCTCCAAGTTAAATATAAAGCTGCCATATGGCCCAGTAATTCTACTCCTAGGTATACTCCCAAAAGAATTAAAAACAGGTACTCAAATACATATGTTGCTATGAACAAATGTACACACATGTTCATTGCAGCATTATGCACAACAGTTAAAAGATGGAAACAACACAAATATCAACAAATAAACTGATAAACTGTATAATATACATACGAAGAAATATTATTCAGCTATTAAAAAACACAGTACTGTTATATGCTACAACAGATAAACCTTAAAAACATTATCCTGAAAGAAGCAAGATACAAAAGATCACATACTGAATGATTCCCTTTATATATATTCAGAACAGGTAAATTCACGGAGACAAAAAGCAAATTGGGGGTAGTCGGGGACTTAAGGAAAGGGGGAAGGAAGATGAGTGCTTAAAATGTATGAGTGGTTCTTTCTGGGGTGATGAAATGTTTGGAATTAGATAGGGGTGATGGCTGTACAACACTGTAAATATACTAAATATCATCAAATAGTTCATTTTTTAAAAGTTTCATTTTATGTTACATAAGTTTCATCTTAATAAAAAATATTTTAAAGCAATGCAGTATACCCCATGATGCAACTGAAGAAAACTAGTAAACCTTCTTGATGTCATCTGAATTGGTACTTGTAGCTTGAAATAAAATCATCTTTGATTGCAACAGATATATATTCCAAAAAAGTGTGTATCTTGATATATACCCAGGAAAACTGAAGACTCAAAGTGGTTCTAAACAGTAATACAGATGAGATGCAGTTCTTCCTAAATCATGGAAGAAAATATGATTCTAAATTATTATATAACTAATAGCCTGGTGCAGAAATTCGTGCATTGGGGGTGGGGGGTGTCCCTCAGTCCGGCCTTCACCCTCTCCAATCTGGGACCTCTTGGGGGATGTCCAAACTGGC
>PVJC01019160.1:0-30526 GCA_004026665.1 Murina feae
CAGCCATGTTTGAGCCCCATGACCCCCTCCCTGACCACAGCTGACTGGATCTGGCAAGACGACCCGACCAAGGCTGGGTCAGTGAAACTCTTCTCCAGGTATCTGGGCTCAGAACATTAATTTCCTCACGTGGCTGGAACGGAGATCCAAGTGAGAACTCAGTGGGCCGGGTGGCCATCCACCTCCTATGTCCAGAGCAGGAGGGTAACTGACCTGCAGAGAAAGAGGAGAAAAGAAGAGGGGACAGGGAGGAGGACAGGGGGAAGGACAGGTAGAAAGAGGGGGAGAAAGGGAGAGGGGAAAAGCTGGCCACTTTCTAGGTTCTAGCCAAGCCTTTCCTGAGCCCTGACTTCCTTCCTCTTCTTGAGTTCTGAAAGAAATTCTTTCATCCTCATAGAAAATTTTGCCACTAACTAGTTTGAGCGGGTTGCTGTTACTCGGGACCAAGGACGATGTTGTAGCACATTTCTAAAGGGGAAGCTGTGGTAGGTAACTAGACAGACATGAGCAGAGCAAGGACGATGGGCCAGGAAAGCCCCGGGCACCTAGCAACAGGCAAAACTTGAAAACAAGGACCTCACTCCCAGGGTAACCTCTCCTCCCCTAGCAGATCACTGGTCATGAGGTTTAGAAGCCCCTGACCTTTCATATCCCTGGCCGTGGGATTCGGACCCTCCCCTGACCTTTCCTCCCCCGGCATGTCCTTAGTCATTCGGGTTAGAACCCCTTAGAGAGGAGTCCAACAAGGAGACCAGAGAATAGGCCTTGGGCATTAAGCCCCCGGACGATGAGGCTCTGACCCGCATCGAGTACACGCAGGCCGCAGTTCCGGGCCCAGGAAAGCAGCAAAGCAACACCAGGCCTGACGTCAGCACCAGCTGCACTGACTACCCACCCCTGTCCCAGGAGATTCCAGAAAGGACACTTCTAGAAGCTGATGAGCATTCCATCAGGACCCTCCCCGAGACCTCCAGATAAATATCTTCAAGACAGGGGAGCTAGCCCTGGCCGGTGTGGCTCCGTGGATAGAGCGTCAGCCTGCGGACTGAAGGGTCCCAGGTTCGATTCCGGTCAAGGGCATGTACCTTGGTTGCGGGCACATCCCCAGTGGGAGGTGTGCAGGGGGCAGCTCATTGATGTTTCTGTCTATCTCTGTCCCTTACTCTCTGTAAAAAAAAAAAAAAATCTTTTTTTTTTTTTTTTTTGGTTTTGATTTTTTGGTTTAAAAAAAAAACACACAGGGGACCTGGAGACAGCTTACTCTGTGGAGCACACCCCGGCCTTTCCCCACCCCCACCCCCTTTTTCTCCTAAGCTCCCAAGGCCCTTCTTTCGCCTACAGCTCGCTGCTACCTCTGTGACATTCTAAATAAACTTCATCTTACAGTTTGACTCTGAAGTCTTTCTCAGCCAGAGCTCAAGTACCAAAGCTGCTGAACCCAGATCCAGTCTGACTCCACCGGTCTAACACCTGGTGCCGTTCTCGCCACAAATAAAACGTCAGGATGCCTCAGGACACCTGAGGGTCCCTCACCCTGAGTGTCCCTGACTTCCTATCTGCCTGCTGTCACCTTCTCTCTTGGATATCAGCCTACACAGCCAACCTAATATCACACCAGGTCAGCTTAGCCAAACCAGCCTGGCGATGACAATGTTTCCAGTCCCTTCATTGGTCGGAGGGGAGGACCGAGGGTGTGGAAATGGGGAAGAGCATGAAGCCATAGGCCTTAAGAATGGGCTTGCCTGGCCCTGGCTGGGGGTTAGGTTGGTTGGAGTGTCATCCCGTACACCAAAAAGCTTGCGGGTTCACCCTCGGTCAGGACAAGTATGGGAGGCAACCGATGGATCTCTCTCTCTTTCTCTCTCCTCTCTCTCTCACTCTCTCTTTCTTCTGAAATCAGACAACAAATGAGTTCCCTATCATTCTATTTCTGCCCCTCACACTTCCTCTCTCTCTAAAATCAATAAACATATCCTCAGGTGAAGATTTTTGAAAGAATGGACTTGTCTTTAGTAGAAAGAAACAAAATTTTGGAGCTGGGAGTTGCTTAAAAGGTCTTGGCCAGAGCCAGGAGGAGCCGTGTGGGAAGGAAGTTCACCTGAAGAGGGCCATTTTGAACAGAAAGCAGAGATAGGAGCACTTGCTAGAAGATCCAGGCTTCAAGGACATAAATGGGTAGAGAGAACATTTAGGAAGTTCTCTGCGTAACTTCTAGTTGGTGGTCCTGTTCATAAAACAGCAAAGCTGTTTCTTTCCCTCATCCCAAAATGCTTTATGCATTTCCTTTAAGTGCTTAATTGTACTGAGACTGATGTCGCGGGGCGAGGTGTGGGGCGGATAAACCCATCCAAGTACTTAGAGGAGGAGAATGGGGTTTGGGTGGCTGTCGTCCTAAAAATAAGAGGGAAAGGAGCCCCGGAAAGGTTTGTGCGTTTTCTGAGGACAGTGCTGCTGGTGACTGCACATGCCCACGACTCCCCAGAGTGCAGAGCTCGCTACGGTGTGCAGAGACCCCACAGCCCTGCCCACCATCGCACGGGAGCCTCTCCAGGAATCCAGCTTGAAATCTACTCAGTTAATGGTGAAGAGTTGACTGCTGATCACATGATTAAAGCCTTTGCTGATGCAGAAAACCTGGAACCTCAAAAGGCCAGACCTTACTTGCCCTCCAGCCCCTCTCCCCAGCGTCCGGGCAGTGACCCGGCCTAGACCAAGATAGAGGAGCCTGTCCCTCCCTCTGCACACCCTCAAGGCCCACTCACTAGAAAGACAGAGAATCTCCCAGTCCAACACCCCTTCCTGCTACTTCCGAAGGGTCCAATCCAGACCTGCAGGCAGTCCCTCTTGGAGACTCTGTTTTCCCAAAGGAGCCCAGCTTTCCCTGCAGCCTCCCGGGACTATCAGCAAAAGCACGTGCTCAGGCCCCTGCCTGCTATGTGAGCGTTGTTTTTACACGCCCCCATGGGTCAGGCATCGAGTCCAAACAGAAATTCCTTTCCATTCATCCCCCTATTCCATTAGCTCGGAATCCTTCCCGACACCTCCTCCTCGCTCTTCTTCTCAACCATGCTCTTGATTCCTTGATTATTTGGAAAGTCCTATGAGGTCTTTGTGGGAAGATGATCGACCTGTCATAAAGAATGCCGCACACACTCATGTCCTGGAAAAACCTCCGGCCACAAATCCTCACCATCTATCTATCCATCCAACTGGCCTGCTACAGGCAGACCCCACAGACCTGTGGCATCTTCCCCTCCCCACACACAGGCCAAGTGCCATCCTCTTGGTTCTGAATGGGAGACAGCGAAAGTCCCAGGTAATTCTGTTTCTTCAGGAGCATGTTGGAAGACTACTTATCTTTGTTCTCTAGAAAATGAAAGCCACGGATCTTGCTTTATGTGCAGAAGGTGACAAGTTAAATCACTATTTTGTAATTTACTAAAACAAAACTAATACCCAAAGAAATATTTCCTCTGCCATGTTATAGCAATTTCACCGTTAAACTGTCTTTGATTGCAATTCATAACAATGAATAAAGAAAGGGAACAGGGTATCTTCAGCTCAGGCAAGAAATGTGTTCTTCTGAACACTAACGATTATTCCCTGTAAGCAAAAACACGGGGCGTTTTTTCCAGAGTAGCCTAAGCCACCTGAAATGCTCAGTGGGATTGGCCAAGGTCACACCGAGTGAGCCAACTGTTCTGTCCTCCTTCCTCCCCAGAGAAAGCCAAGTCCTCGTGATCTTTGTGAAAACAGTCAGAGAGCCCAGGACTCTGGAGCCCAGGACATCTTTCGCTTTCAGAGTCCAGGGATTTTACGCTGAAGGGCTCTTGGCTGGGTGGGGCGCCAGCTCCCCGGTAGAAATGGACTCTGGAAGTGTCTAGGCATCAAGCCACACAGAGACTGGTCATAGTCACTGAGGCCACAGGCCCCACGCTGAAGAACCTACCTCCCAGTGCCCAGAAAATCCCCAGAGGCCAGTACTTCTATGTCTGGGTTGCAGAACTTAAGGCGAGCAGACCTACACAACCTGGAACAAACAGGCAGGAGGGGAGCTATGCACTTGGGTACTTTGCTCAGCTGGTTGATCCCTCCTGACTCAGACACTCCCCTTGGGCCGTCTCCCCCAGCCTATGGATTCTATGACCACGTGACTCTCAGACACCTATCTCCAGCCAGCTCCCTGCTCCCAGCACCAAATGGCACCTTGACATTTTCTCTCAGACATTTCAACATCATTGGGTTTAAAACTCAACCATCCCTATCCAAGCTAGTGGTTTTTCCTCCACACCCTGCTTAAGGGGGTGGCACCTTCATCCTCTAGCCATCCCCCTGGGCAAGCCAGACACCTGGGAGATGCCTGCAACACCTCCCCTGTCCTCATACCACACGTCTGATCCCTCACCAAGTCCTTAACTACCTCAGAGAAGCACACTTCCCTGCACCTCCACCACCACCTCCCTGGTCCAAGCCATCACTGAATCTCACCTCGACATTTGCAGGCGTCTCCTAACTGGTCTCCTGACTTCCATTCTGGCTCCTGAGCAACCCATTCTCAATCAGGAGCCAAGGGTCGTTGTTCTCTGCTTAAAGCCTTTAATACTAGCCCATTGCTCTTAGGATAAAGACTCCATTTCCTTCCCTGGCCTTCATGGCTCTGCCTGGTCTCGTTCCCGCCTGCCTCTCCCATTTCGTCTCGTGCCACGGCCTCTGGCTATCTGCACTCAGCCTCCCTTTGGTCCCTTGAATTCACCTTGACTCCTCCCACCGCAGGACCTTTGCCCTCCATGCCCACCCCGTCTTTCTTGCTTAATTACCTCGGGGTTATCGGGGTTATCGTTCAGGCCTCTGCTTAACCATCCTTCCCCTGGCAGGACGTCTCCCCCGCTGTGTGCCTTTCCTTATGGCACTCATCACAGTCAACAATAATGTTTTCATATGTGTGGTTACTAAATTTCTGGCCCCACTAGAATCTACACTCCATGAGGGCAGATCAATTGAGTGTATTTCGCTCACCACCACCCATCCAGTGAACAATTACTGTACAAATGAACAATGAATAAGGACACGATCAGGATTCCATTGCCATAAGCCAGCACCTTTCCTCAAGGGAAGTATGTACTCCCCACAGGCCTCCGCCCAAATGTCCCCTAGATGGACCCTTGTCACCAGGCCCTCCTTATTTCTCCCCTTGAGTGGGAGAGTGTGGATAACTCAGGCCCACATGGCCATACACTTGGTATCACACACACCAGTGCTCTCCCAGGCCCTTCTGAGTGACTCCACAGGACAGGAAGCAATAGGCTTCTCTCTCAGAAATTTGAGTTCCACTAAACCAGAACCCCCTACCCACCCACCCACAGGCAGCTCTGCCTTTCCCTGGTCATCCCACCCACATGCAGTCCTCATCTTGCAAGCCTCCCAGACATCCTTCAGAAAGAAACATCACCCCTAAACAGTCCCCAGGGGAGGGAAAAAACATGTGTGAGGGGAGACGTTGCAGGCTGAGGCTGGCGGGAAGCTTGACAACATGGTAGGATGGGCCCCTTGGTGTCCATCCGCAGAGACAGTGAGGCATCTCCCAGGAGAGGACTTATCCTGAGAGAAAAGGGGCCAAGCATGACGAACCTGACCCAGAGGCCACGCTTGGAGATTGACCAGCTCTGTTCCCGATGGCTCCACCCGGGTCATCACCTGGGAGAAAAGAACTCTGACCCAAAACCAAAGAGCCCTGTTCTACTAACACCCATGCTCTGAAGGACGGTGACAGTCTGGCTGCAGCGCCCCCAGCTGGAGGAAACAGGAAGAAGAGGCACCTCGTCTACTGCATGAGCTCAGAGCCACAGCACGAACCTGAAATACCCAGGTTCTGCAAGTGGCTCCAGAAAGAGGCGACAGAGCCCTCAGAACCAGGAGGGCCTAGCCAAGGGGCCTACCCGGACCTACAGCAAAAGGAGAGAACACAACCCAAGACGCCACCACGGTCCCTGACTCAGCCTTTTAACGAACATAAAGAAAAACCACAAAATACATAGGGAGCCTGGCTGGGACCTGGTTCTGACGAGCCAAGAGTCAAAGAAACTTGTGTGAATATATGCCAGACAGGAAGGAGCTTAAATCCCTTTACAAAACCTATAGCATCAAAATGGTCCCCAGAGACTCAGACCTTCCGATCTAAGTCCAGAGAGACAGATTTATGGATCATTACTAAACTGCTGAGAAAAGTACAAACCAGGAGACTATTAGACATAAATCAGACAGATGAGGCTGCGGCCCCATCAGTAATGAGACATGGACATGGGCCAGCAGCACCTCAGTCTCATGGACACCGGTTCGGAGTGGGTAGGGACAGGGAAGGGTCAAGGCCTGAGTTCCACTCCCCCTCAACGCCAACCAGACCCGCCTCAAACCCTCTGCCAGTGAACTTTAGGCGAAGGAAGGCAGAAACCAGCTCTGGGTCATCTCCGTGCCAAGTAAACCTTGAGGAGAGAAGGTTGTGACACACCTGACTTGTAGGTGCGCGCGCTGTGGCAAGCAGAAGGGGTCTGATTCAAAGGACACAGAAGCCAGGGTGAGCGGGGGACTGACACGCTTGGATCACTGTGGGGGACTGGGGCATGGGTAGGACATGAGTGTTCATTTCCTCTCCTGCCCGTGGGGCCTGGCACCATTGGGGCCTTTAAGGAGATTGGGTACGATGAAGCCTTATTGTTGATGGGAATCGGAGGGCTCGGGTGACAGCATGGAGCCCGCCCCAGCGTTGGGATGGGATGCGCAGTCTCATTTCTGGGTGAGACCAAAGCCCCAGCTGCTAGGGAAGGCACCCCGAATCCAGCTGGCAGACCATCCTGCTCAAATTCCCTGCCCGCTGGCCTCTCCTACCACTGATTCCCCATTGGGTGCAAAGACTGCCTTTTCCCTCCCAGACCTACAGCACCTGCAAGCTAATGCCCCCAGCTCTGTGCCATGAGAGCTGAGGTTTTCTTGGGCAGTTTAGAGGCGGGGAGTCTGTTGGCCCCCACTCCTCCTCCCTGCCTGTGGCCCACACGGGCAGGGGTGCCTCCTCACTCACCCCCTCCGCAGACACTACTGGTGCCCCAGCCCAGAGAGGTCAAGGCGCAGGGAGAGGGTTCAGAATGCACTTATTCCCAAATGTGAATGATCATATTAATAACTACAAATTTACATTCCTTGAGCTGGACACTCACTAGGTGTATTTCAGGTCATCTTTCCAACAACCCTAAGAGGCAGGCGAGGTTCTGATGTCATTTTGTGGGTGAGGAGATGGAGCCTCTCTGGGAGTGAGGTCTCCAAGGTGACCGGGTGGGAGAGGCAGGGTCCGGCTGGCCCTGTCCGGTTCCAGAGTCGGTATTAGTCACGCCTCACCAAGAGGACCTTTCACAGCAAAGACCCAGCGTGGGTTTACCACACCGAATGCCACTCTCACCTGATGGATAAACAGTTAAGCGCCAAGTGCAGGGCTAAGCATCGTCACTTCCCATTGAACACGCACAGGGAGTATTATCTCCACCGCACAAAGCAGAGGCCGAGGTCAGAGGCGAATTACAGGCACGAGGACAGCCTTTGGGCTCAGGGCTGAGCTCCGTGCCCATCGTGTGTTTGTTGCTGGGACCCCGTGACCATGGGGTGCTCTGGGCAGACTGGAGTCGAATTCCTCCCCACTCCCCACAGGCAGACAGAGCAGAGCTTTCAGTCAGGAGAAGGGAAGCTGAGTCTCACTCGCCCCGGCGAGGAGCCACCCTCCTGGGATACACACGCCCCAGAGGAACTGCTCTGCTTCCGCGTCTCCAGGCAGGTCAGGCAGAGAGCTGTGCCAAGGCCAACACGTCCAAAGAAGGCCCCACGCCAGGCAATTTCTCCCCCACGAAGCACCTTAAACCCTGGAGCGCAGGCCTGCAGACCTGTGGGGTCCTGTTAATCCTGGGAAAGCCCCTCATATGAACAGAGAGGAATCTCTGAACCCCATCCCAGGACAAAGGACATTGAGGACCACCCCACCGCATCCCCGCAGACCCTCTGCACCCAACCACCCGTCACCTTTGCTCCTATGGTTGGAGGAAGGATCTGGCCAAAGGACTAGGGGTGCAACTGACAGCCCAACAACCAGAATGGAGGTCCAGGCGGCAGTGTGCAATGGGCAGCTCCTCCCTCTCCTGGGTGGCCCACATCTGCCATAGGAAGGAAGCCACATGGAACCATGGGTGAAGCAGCTCTTTCTGCCCACAGAACCCCGGCCCTCAGCTGCTCTTGCAGGCAGCCATCAGCTCCCCAGCTGCCCTCGCCTCCCTGTACTCCTGCCCCACGCGGCGCCTGTGTGCCCAGAATGGTGCTGGGCCTCATGTGCATTCCTGTGAATTCTCACCATCAGCCCAGCAGACGGGACTATTGCTATGGTCTCCATTTTTCAGATGAGGAAATCGAGGCCCAGCAAACTGCAACGCCTTGCCCACTCACTCAGCTCGTGTGCGGAGGAGCTGAGACCAAGGCCAGGCCTATCCAAGCCTTCCACCTGTCCCTCGGCCTCCAGGCTCCACCAGACATCTCTGCACCCAATCTCCCCAGTGCCAGACCCTAGGGAGCACGAGGCAGTGCGAACTACCCCTCGCTGCCTGCTTTCCCTGAACTGCATCTCCCAGCGCCTCTTCTCCCTCCGGCCCCCAGGCTCCCCAGGTGACGAGCTCCAAGGAAGCACGGAGAGGTAGGCCCACACCCAGACACTTCAAGCTGCCGGCTGCAGTGTGGCCGCTCTGGGCTCCCCACATGTTTACTGGTAAATCCCTGAGTGTTTATAATAAAGTTGATGGGGCCTAACCAATGGGTCCAGAACAAAAGGAGCCAATTACCCAACACTCTCTGCTATGATTTTAAAACAGACGTCTGCAAGAGTAAAATTATGACTTGCGGTTGGGAAGTGCGGATACAATCCCAGCCTTGCCTTTTATTGCTGCTCATAAATGCTAAATGCGGCGAGATCTACCCCTGAAATTCTGTTGTTGCCTTTTGTCGCAGGTTTCTGAAGCCAAGGCCACATTTGGGGTTGGTGTTCTGGTGACTACTCTGCAACCCCAGGAACAACATGCACAAAAACTTGGGGACCTGGCAGCAGGGGACAGGCCCCCCGAACCCACCCCAGACCGCCCAGTCCTGGAGTGCAGGTAAAGGGTCTCCCGCCCCTGCCTTTCCAGAACTTTTCTAGGCCTTCCCACCTTTCCACAACCCAAATCGGCCTGACCCCTGGCACACTTATGCCGACCGGGTCAGGGCAAAGGGGGCTGCCGCACCTGTGGGTGTGATTTGCATGGAGGTCACCCACAGTGGGGACTCTGGGAAGCCAGCCGTGCAACCAGTTCTGCTCCCTTGTCTTCTCACACAACTGCCCACAGAGGAAGTGGGGTGTGGAGGTAGGAGGGATGCAGAGAAGGACGTCTAAGAAAGTGGAGCTCCCCTGCCTAGAATTCTCCAGAAAGTATCTGGGCATCTTTGCTCAAGCCCAGAGGCCCTTTCTGACAGGCCAGGCCTGGGCCTGCTCACAGGGCAGCCCCAGAAACCCTCAGCCAACTCACCTGCCTCTGTGCATGCGTGCCCTGGAGGTCCCCGAGACACCACACATGAAAAGGTGTGCAATGGCTGAGTTGTGTCCCCTCGTCCCACAGCACTTCAGGATGGAAATGGGGTCTTTATAGGGTTAATCAAGTTCAGTAAAATGAGCTCATGGGGGGGGAACCTAACCCAATATAACAGGTGTCCTTATAAAAAGGGGAAATTTGGACACAGAGACAGACCCCCACAGGGACAACGGTGTGAAGACACAGGGAGGATGCCCCCTACTAAGGAGTGCCTGAGGCACTGCCAGACGCCGGGAGGGAGGCCTGCAGCAGCTTCACCCTGCGCTCCCAGAAGGAACTGGCCCTGCTGACCAGACCTTGATTTCACACTCCAGCCCCTAGAGCCCAGACTATAAATTCTGCTGTGTCAGCCCCCAGGGGTTTTGTACTTTGTTATAGTGGCCACAGGGCACCGCGTTAGTAACTACGAAGCCAAGAACAGGGCATTTGGCACTTTTTAGGAGCAGTTTGCCTTTGGCCCATCTGAGGTCCAGGGCAGAGGTGGGTTCAACCTAATACAAGCTTCCTCCCAGCCCAGAGAGGGCCCTGGCGAGGTGTTCACGTGGGCTCCCGTTTTGGATCAAGCTGCAAACTGGGCCATTTTAACCCAAATGGGGCTGAAAAGGAAGTGTACTCACCACCAAGTCAGTCTACGATATAAGAAGGAAAAGGCCCCGGAACAGCACACAGGGCGCATCACATCACCAGAGCCTCCACACCAGCTCCTGAAACATGGCCCAGCTTGCCCCCCAGGAGCACAAGTGAGAGGGAGGAGGGACACCCATCCACGTTTTCACAGACAGCACTGCCATGGCGAGCACATGCAGGCGCACTGGAAGGAGCAGGCCAAGCAGCAGAGACACAGAGCACTGCCCAGGGGAGACTGTCCCTGTCCTCCTACTAGGAAGGCAAGCTCGTGATCCAGACGCCAGCTCTCCGGGCTGTTTCCTTAGCGACCAGGACCGGTGTATCCGATTTCCAACTCGCTCTAGAGCAGCGTTTCTCAACCTGTGGGTCGCGGCCCCTTTGGCAGTCAAACGACCCTTTCCCAGGGCTCGCCTAAGACCATCCTGCATATCAGATATTTACATTACGATTCATAACAGGAGCAACATGACAGTTAGGAAGTAGCAACGAAAATCATTTCATGGTTGGGTCACCACAATGAGGAGCTGTATTTAAAGGGCCAGAAGTCTGAGAACCACTGCTTTAGAGGAAAGATGACCCCTCCACAGAAATCTCAACCAAAGCCCTTTTGTAGCCACATGTTGGAAACCAGGGAGCCTGCTGAGCGAGGACGAGAAGTGGGCACCATGTCTGAGCGGGCACTCTCAGAGACCAGCTGCCTGGCCCCACTTCACCTCTAACCACCTCCCTCCTCAGGAGGGCCTCACCCCCATCAAACCCTCCACCCTTCCTGAAGGGCCCCAAGACCCCCTGCTGTGAGGGCCAGGAATTGGAGGAGGTGGGGCTATGGAGAGAAGCCACTTCCTGATCAGGTTGTTCTGCTCGTGGCTGCCGGGATGCCCACTCTGAACGCATGCTGTTCCTCAACATGTGAAACTGTTTTTCCTACTCATAGCACATGTGGCCCCACGTAACCACGGAAACCCGGCTGGGCTCTCGGCCACGCTCCCAGCCTCAGGATCACCATCTGCTCACCAGATCTCCCTCTCCACAAACAGAGGAATCAGCCCGGCTCAGCAACCTACCATGGCCTCCACCCCCATAGGTGCCAAGCCCCAGGAACTCCCTCCCCACTATTCCGGCGCCTCCCGCAGGATGTTGCTTGTGTAGATGATTTACTTGTACGTCCTGTGTATCCTCGAGGAGTGCCAGGCCTCAGCCCAGGCTCTGAGGCTGGGCTTGTAGCCACAGGCAGCCCCACAGATGGGGGACACCACTGAGCCACCTGACCTCTTGTTGTGCTGTTCAAGCAAGCCACACTCGGGCGGCAGCAGCTCCCACAGCAGAGGTGCCTGGGGCCAGCATAGCAGACTTGGGGGCCAGTTCTCTCCGCGCACACACACCCAGGTGTCCTGGAGCTGCAGATTCAGGGTGAGGATGTGTTGCTCCTCCCCATGAGCAGATTCCTCCTCGCTTTCTTGAGCCTCCCAGGGGTCCATGTGGCCTTTCCCATAATCGACCTTGTTCACCACCACCACCCCCATCTCTGAGGGTGTTTATCATCAATAAAAGACCCCCAGCCCCTACATAAAATAATGGTTGGGGTGGGCATTTTACATGCCACCACCCACTCACCCCTTATCCCTGGCACGCTCTGCCCCTGCTTTCCACCCCAAGCTGTTTGCAGTCCCTCGCACCTTTGGTCCCGCTGTCCCCTCCTCTTGAGCAACCTCGCCGAACCCTCTCTGTACTTGCTTATGGCGCCACCACCCACCATCCTTCACTTCTGGGTCCTGCTCACTCCCTCGGGCTGCTCCAGGGCTCCTGTGCGCCTCTCCAGTGCTGATTGTTGATTGTCTGTTCATTTGTCGGAGCCACTAAACTAAGAGCTACGTGAAGACAGCTGCGGGCCGGTGGATAGCTGCATCCCAGCCGAGGCAGAGCCCACTGGCTGCTCAGAGAAAGTTTGTGGACCGGACAAGCTAACAAATGAATCCAGGCTCCACCCTGGCTGCAACCAGCAAGTCCCCCAGCTGCCACAGCTCCCAGGTGAAGGCCTCCGCTCCAGGCAGCCCATTCCTGGGAGGTGGGTCCCCTCACAGCGACACCAGATTGTCGGGAGCCATTTATTTTGAACACTCAAACTAACGGGAAGCAATTTCATTAAGATAGTGCTGCTTGATGAGTTTGTTCCAATTCAGGGCTTATTTTTAAAGTGTCCTTAAAAGCTGTGTGGAGCCGGCTAACATTCTGAATCTGACTTAAACGGGAATTGCATGCCACGATGTCTCTCCTGGGAAGCAGAGGCCCTTCCCTTGATCTGTTGGGACCCCTCCAAGCCTCGGAGCTCTCCTGCAGTTCGAGGAGGGGTGTGCATACCCAGAGGCTGTGGGTCCCATTAGAGCAGAAACTCAACCCAGCCAATGCCTCTCTGCTAGCGAAGCTCTCAGCCTGGCCAGGAGGAGGACACTCAGAGAAAGAAGTCACAGACTGACCTACAGTGGGAGGGCCTGGGAAGTGGGACGCACCTGGAGATGAGCCAAAGGCTGGGCCCGGAGAAGAGAGCACACACTGGTGACCGCCGTCAGGGCAGGTGCACGGACCTGAATCACCCCCAGGCGGTGTCAACTGGATGCAGTATTCAAGAGGCACAGAAATTCCAAACTTGACTTGGCGTTGCTTCAGGAACACTTTGCACTTTCCTCTCTTCCTGCTCCCCACAAATGTACTCCAGTCTCTCCGGCTCCATCTCCCACCCACAATCACCTTCACCAGCAGCTGTTTATTCTATCAGTCTCCAGCCTCATTTATTCCCCCTTTACCCTCATCCTCATTCCCAGAACTAAAGCATCAGATCAGCACCACCTGGGAACTTGTTGGGAATGCAAATCTCGAACCCGCTGCAGACCTGCAGCCAAACCTCGGAGGTTTTAACCTGTGTTAACAAGCCCGCCCTCAGGGGTTCAGAGGCACAGCTGAGACTCTGCTTTACCTGAAAGGACAGCCCAGGAGCTGACCCATAGCAAGGTCCCCCTCTCTCCCCTGCCCTTCAGCTCAGTCTCTTGTCCCCATTCTCCTGCGCTGGCATTACAGAAATCTGGAAAACAAGCTGGCCAAGACAGAACTCAGGAGGCGGGCAATGGCAGCAGACAGCCTTCTCTGAAGGAACAGGGGTGGAGGAGAAGGGACCCTCACACCCCAGGGAACCTTGTGTCTTTCCTACCACCCAGAACTGGGATCACTACCAAGAGGCAAGGAGACTACACTGGTGTCCAGGGGCTCCCTTTCACGGGAGTCATCGTAGCTGGTCTTAATCCTCTGCACAGATGCTCAGGACTCAGCCGCACAGCTGCTTCCTACCCAGAGCTGCAGACTCCCACCCTCTGCAGAGGTCAGGCCAGCCCCTTCTGGGGCTACTAATGGGGCGGCACTGAGTCAAGTCCATAGGAATGGTGGGACCTCTGGCACTAGTAGGATGGATTCATGTGTCACTCCGGGGGCAGGAAAGCAACACTTCCTCCCACCCCACATCCCTGCCCAGAGGCTGGTGCCCAGGCCTCCCAGGGGGTGCTCTGCTCCTTAGGCTGCCCGTCACCATGGTTCTTCAGGAGCCGGGCTCCTGGCAGGATAAGGACAAGAAAGTTGCTGCCCAGCCCTGGGCCAGCTGTTCCTCGTACTGCTAGTGGCTTTGCAGTACCTTTATCGTCTTGTCCGCCTCCTATAGCCATCAGCTCATGTGATGGACAGGACTTGTGTGATGAAGAAACTGAGGCTCCTAGAGGATTTTTCGAGTCAAAATGTGGCCCATGGTCAGCACCACCTATGAGCTTGCTAGAACGACAGCCCCTCTAGCAGCACCTGCCTTTTAGCAAGATCCCCTGCTGCAAGGGAGAAGCACTGGGCCGGATACTTAGCCAGATCTGGGGTCACCCCCACATTCTCTTATAATAAATGATGCCACACTTGGAGTGATAAGGACCTAGGGGTTTCCTAGCAAAAGCCCATGACAGAACCTCTGCTCTCTAGTGGGAGGCCTCTGTGAAACCACTCCGCTCTTGCTTTTAGCTACCCTGAGGAGAGATGGCCATCTGTATTCTCCAAACTCTGGGACTCATCTAGGAGCGAAGTCTTAGCCAAGTAGAACCCGAGGCAAAGAAGAGCAATACCGCCCTCCCGTGGCGGCTTTGACACGGCCTCTCCGCTGGATCCCAGGAGCCGGGGCTACTCCAGAGCACACTATATTCAGAGGGAACTGTTTGGAAGGCAAAAGCCCCCTATGCTAGCCACGCAACTTTCCAGGTTAACATTCTTCAAAACAGCTGGAGTCGGGAACCCTCCCACACCCCCCCGGCTTTGCCACCCGCTTCTTCTGTGAGTTTTGTCTGCTGTGGCCCTTTCCTTATTCAGAAAGGAGTTGGACATGATCTCAAGTATAGTTCTCTTCCTCACTGAGAACACTGCACTAACGTTTCACTGAGCACCTGCTCTACATTCCATGCTCCACACGGGCTGCAGCGGGCAGCTGGGATGTAGGCAGGCGAGATTGGGAACGGACTAAGGCCAGGATTGGTCAGAGGGAAGGCCCGAGTCCTATCTCACACATCTTGGAAGCTGAGCCATTAAGGTGGTTTTCCAAGTGATTGCAGCTTTCTTTTCCCCAAGCATTAGCCAAGTCTTAACTGAATGGCAGACCAGAATGCTTTAAATTTTAAAGTGCATGTAGAAAAAACAACATATGTGGTGGGGCTGCTCACCTGTGATAAGAAAAGCAGAAGAGTATTTTAAGTGTTCTCTTCCCCGTCATTGATCCAGGACTCCAAATCTAACCGTCCACCTGGCCTTGGAAGGATGTAAACCCAGACATGACTAATGAAAAAGGCCTCAAACACAACTCTCTATATTCTTCCTCCCCACCCCCTTGTTGTGCTGCAACCTGGCAAGTCCCACAGAGGACTTAGAAGTAAATATTTTACCTCCCTGTCCTTACAAAATTTCGCCAAACCCTCCCTCCTTGTGGAGTGACAGGGTCAGGATTAGCCTGTGGATATTGGACACATCTCAGGGAGCATTCTGAAATTTCTTCACATCCTCTGAGGCTCCCTTCTCTGACCCCTGAGAAACATACTGCCCACTTTGTCCTCAAAATGCTGCTCCTCTCTCAACATGCTCTTTCCATCTGGCCTCCCAGCCTCCTGCTTCAGAGGTCACCTCCTTCATTTCTCCACTGAGGGCACCTGCTATGAGTAGCAGTCCCCACCTCACAGAAGACAAGGGCATCAAGGGCCCCGTCCCAGGGCTGCCCCAGCCAGAGGTGCGGGAGAACCACTCAGGACCGCACTGGCAACTCCAAGAGTGCCAGGGTCCCCAGCAACCGATGGAAACTATTCCCTTGAGCACGCAGGTCAGTGGGCCCAAGCTAGGCTGCCCAACCTCCTTCCTCCCAAGTTGACCCCTCTTTTCAACCAGGCCAAACATCTTCAGTAAGTACTCTCCACTTACTGACGCACTCACTGCGCATCCATGAAGCCCTCCTCCCACCCTCCTAAAGCACACCCACAGGGCACAACCCTGCAGGCCACTGCCCCCCACATCCCAAACGCCCGTCCTCCCCAACAGGCCTCATGCACCACACGGTCATTCCCCACTGGCAGCTTCTTGTCTCCTTCAAAGCTTCCACTTTCTCTTCCAGATACATCCAAATACGACCCACCATTCACAGGCAGAGCCTGACCCCGAAGCTTCCTTCCACACTCCCCGGTAGCTTCAGGATCTCCACAATGCACTCTGTAGGACTTCCCCATCTTACCCAGACTCCCACCAACCTCCAAGACTGCTCCACACTTGAAGCTCCGCATGTCTGCTACGTTGTGTGTTCCAGGTCTGAAACCATGGAACTATTCTTTTAAAACTACACTTCTAGCCCTGACTGGTTTGGCTCAGTGGATAGAGCGTGGGTATTATCAAAAGCCATAAGCAAAACAGCAGGCCCCTGAAGCCTGCCTTGCATCACCTTGTCATTACCCCACAACGGTTAACCCCTCTCTCAACTTCTAACAGCATAACTTTGTCGTAAAGTGAGTTCCGATATTCCCACTTTCCCCCGGTTGTAAGACCTACCATTCCCTCCCCTCTTCATTTGGCTCTTCCCCTCAAACATGAGCTATTTTAGAAGTCTCACACTCCAGCTTTCCCCAGGCCCAACTCACCCTGTACACACACGAGCTTCCCTCAAACACTGTCACCCTTAGGCTGAAAAATCTAAATAAGCCAATGTGCCATGCCAGGACCCCATACCAGAAGCCCAATCTCTCAGCCCTACCTGACAAGCAGCACTTGAGCTGCTTAAAAGCCTCTCAAAAGCCACTGGTCAGCCCAGCCAGGATGGCTCAGTGGTTGAGCGGAGATCACAGTTCAATTCCTGGTCAGGACACATGCCCAGGCTGTGGGCTCGATCCCACGTGGAGCGTGCAGGAGGCAGCCGATCAACGATACTCTCCCGTCATTGATGTTTCTCTCCCTTCCTTCAGAAATCAATTTTTAAAAAGCCGAATGTCTCTGCGTGAGCTCTGAAAGTTCACATTGAGCTGAAGCTGCCGTATCGAAGCCCTAGCTTTGCTTTTAACACCCTCTTCCCCAGGGACATGCAGAAACACTGGCACCTCTTCTGGGTAAACAGGACTATTACTCTCCTGTTACCCCCAACCCCCTTGTATGTTCTGGATGATGGCTATCTGGCTGGTCTCAGGCTTCCCAGTCCTCTGCCATGGATGGAGGCCCAGGAGAAAACCCACCTTACTACAGACGCGTTTCGGAAGGTGGCTGGCACAGGCCCTGCTTGTCGGCCCTGGCAGGTAAGCTCCTCCTAGCACAGAGGACAGAACTGTAAAGAGGCCCGTCCCCATCTAGGCCCCATGCCTCGTAGTTAGGTTCTCTCCTCATGGCTCCATCCCTTCAACACTCACCACCCTACATACACACCAACACACATGCACCTGTGTGCACACATCATACACCCAGTGATGACAACTGTTACTATCACACTCTGGGCCATGCTCTAGTCCTGGTGTTGATCTTTACGGGGCCACCAGCCATCCTCTACGATTGTCAAGGCCCTTAAAGGAAAGCCCACAGGAACAAGGTAAGGATTCCTACGTCAGAGAAGTAGGCCAAGACTCAACACAGAATGAGCACAGAAGACCTGCTCCTCCCCATCCAATGTGCTGTGCCTCAACTGCTCAGACTGGAGGTCTGACAAATTAGCTAAGAGGGCTTTTCGTTGTAGACGTGCACACGCACACACACACTCACTCTCTCCTCTCTCCATTATGAAATCAAGGAAACCATTCCTTTAAGTGTAAGACAGGTTTCTTTTATTAATTTTCCCTAAACTTGTCTCATGTTTACTGAATGTTTTCTTCGTGTAAGAACGTGACCTGGAGCTTTAACAAACCCATTTGGATAACGCAACCTGAATAAATGCTTGTCTGCACATAAGTCATCAATTATCACACTCTCTGGCCTGGCCACCATGTAAATCCAAATGGTCTTAAAGCCTGTCTAACAGAAAGCAAGCAGACCACATCATCTTAGTTCTAAACTTTAAACTTCAAATTTACTCCTATCCCGACACCCACACCCTCCCCCACACACAAATTTTTTTATATATTAGAAATGGCCATTAAGGACTGAGTTAATTGCAAAGAGTTGGCTTAATCCTGCAGCTAGCACTCAAAAGTAGCTTTCGGCCTCCCCCACAGCAGGCCAGCTGGAACTCTGGAAGCATAACAGGTAGAGATGAGTCAAGGATGCTCTAAGCATGGGGCCAATTCCTGGGCCCCGCACATGCTTACACACCAACGTAAGATACTTCCACCTCCCCTTCTCTCTAAGCAAAGTTGCTCTACAGCACTTCAGAAGTTAACACCCTCAAATTTTTTAGTGCGCAGGTGGACAGAATACACAAGGTATATTATATTTCTAACATTAGGCCAAAATTAACAGAGAGACACTCTGTTATACAGAGTAACAAATTATTACAATGATCCAGAATGTAACCAACAAAGCTTACAGGTTCTTAGGGCAGGTACCAGCTCCGGCCGCTACTACAGGCTTCCCTTGGACTTCCCCAAGTGCCTTGTCCTATTCAAAGTGCCCCAAAGGGCCGTCACAGGAAATGCTTCGGTGCTCCTGACACTGGCTGCACAGTAGAGTCAAGCACCACACTTCTTTAACACTAATCTCACAGTCGTCCAGTACAACCCAGTGTATCTTAGTTTTCTGTATGATCTGTCAGCTGTTTAAAATGTACAAATTGGCATATTCATGACAGATTATAACACTTAACACATAGTGACTGTGAATGAGATTAAAAAATTTTGTTTAACTCTGGTCCTAGAACTTCAGGTTATACCTCAAATTTACAGAACATCTCTCAGCTGAATGAGGCCAAAATACAAATCTTTGCACCATAATTAATAAGAATCAATTTCTCAGGTGAATTTATCATGCTTATATCCAACAATACATCTACCCAAAGAGGAAATTATTTATAGACTTTGATGCTTGGGATATTAGTGAAATACTTCAGGAACATAATTTCGAAGGGCTTTCGCGTCTAAAATCCTCAGTTAACTTGCTCCAGGGAAAGGGGTCCGTTTTCCCAAGAGCAGCACATGGCATTTGTAATGGGAGCTCCTTTACTGGGGGCAGGGACTAAGAAAAGGGTGGGAATTGAAGTGAAGCAAAATCGGGAAACTCAGGGCATACCTGTGTTATTTTATATTAATCCATGCCATGCCATGCTCTAGCCCACCCCCATCCCCACACCAGGTGGGGAGACCTTGTGGCAATCTCCACCACAGATTTTTGAAGCGCAATTAGGGTTCCTACCATGTATGTCTTAATGGAAAGTCTGCTTGATAGTGGGTTCTAGTTTTTGCTATAGCTCAACTTCCCAAAACAAACGTCTCTTTGTATAAGCATGACTGAAACATAAAGAGTGAGGCATGAGCTCGGGAAGCCTAACTGGGGTTTCTAAATAGTACCATTATGAAAAAGATACAATGCACTTAATTTCTGTATGTGACTATTTAGAAGTCAAAATGTTCCATACACTACCATATCCCTTCCCCCAAAGTCCCCTAAAAACTGACTAAGAAATGTCCAGTATTGGATTGCTCTAGTTGATATTTAGAACAAAGCTGACAACTTAAAGCTTTATAATAGTCTGTTTTAATATAAACAATTGTTGGAATCAATCAATGTCCATTTCAGGAAGCTTCTTGTCTGAATCCAAAGGCACAGATGTGTCTGTGCCCTGCTCAGCAGCCTGAGGGCCTGGGCTGTCTCCTTGTCCCTCTACTGGTCCGTTCTGCTCTGCATTTTTTTGCTCCTCTTTTGGAGGTTCCACTTTGGGTTTGGGCTTTGAAATTATAGGGCCACAGATACTCATCAGCTCCTAGAATGATAGAAAATGGTGGTTCCTTATAAAATAACCAATTCTACATGCACATGAGATCCAAGTCCACCCTCCCCCACTCAATCCTCACATCAGAAGCTAAGATGCAACAATGAAGTTTTTTCCTAAACGTCCCTCTCTAAGGCCTATCAATAAATAGCAAGGCCCTGACTACTGAGTTGCTCAATGGTTAGAGTGTCAGCCCATGTACCAAAGGGTCTCAGGTTCGATTCCCAGTCAAGGAAATGGCCGGGGTGCAGGAGGCAACCAATGGATGTGACCCTCTCACACCCACGTTTCTCTCGCTCCTGTCTCTTTCCCCCTCTCTTCCTTTTCATTCTTCCTGAAAAAGCAATGGGAAAAAATATCCTCGGGTGAGGATTAACCAAAAATAAGAATAACGAGGCTGACAAGAAAATACTATTTAAAATGTAAAGCCATAAAATACCTTAATTTTAGCTTCAATGTCTTTTGCCTTGACAATTGGATCCATAGTCAGACTCTGCTTGTTCTGCAGATTTAGTTTCTTATTCATCCACTCCATGGCTTCATTTGTGCTTTTTTCCACCTTCATCACATCGGCAGCATCCAAATGGTCATACTGGTCCTCCTGCACCAGTGGTCAACCAGACTGTGTCAAAGGATGAACACTCCCCACCCAGTACATCAGTCTTTCAAGAAGTTGTGATCTTTCCCAAAATACAGCACATTAACACTCACAATCTAATAGATATTCAAGTCCTTAAAAACTTAAAGAGGAAGCCCTAGCCAGTTTGGCTGAGTAGTTGGAGTGGCAGCCCCAGACTGAAGAGTCGCAGGCTTGATTATTCCAGTCAAGGGCATGTACCTCAGTTGCAGGCTCGATTCCGGCCCCAGTCAGGGTGGGTGCAGGAGACAACCAACCAATTGTGTCTCTTACATCGGTATTTCTCTCTCCCCATCCCTCCCATTCTCTCTAAAAATCAATAGAAAAAAAGGATCTTTGGGTGAGGATTAACAAAAAAATGTCCAAGAAAGGAGAAATCCAATTTTTAAAACATCCAAGAAATAGATTTGAAGGTCAAAAACATACATAAGGTTGCAATTAAAAGGTTTCAACAGTAAAAATAGTACATGCTTTACACAAAATCTTAAGATAATTTTACAATGCAAAAAATGCAATGTCATTAGATAAGATAGCAAAGACTTATGAATGCTTGTTAGGAACCAAAATAATAATAAATACAGTATTTTAAAGTAGTCTTTTCAGAAGCAGAAAAATTTTTTAAATTTTTAAAAAGAAAAAGAAGCTCAATTTATCTTTCTTAAAGCTTCTTATATGAACAATACATTGAAAACCTGGAGTACAGTGCAGTGGTTAAGAGCCCAACTCTGCAGTCAGACCTCAGGCCAGGTCCCAGCTACCCAAATAACCGTGAGTGTTCCTTAAGGACAGTGAGGCTTAAAGAAGTTAGAAATTGCCCTAGCTGATTTTGGTTTGGCCCAGTAGATAAAGCGTCAGCCTGCAGACTGAAGGTTCCAGGTTCGATTCCAGTCAATAGCATATACCGGGTTTCAGGCTTGATCTCCAACAGAGGGTGTGCAGGAGGTATCCAACCAATGATTCTCTCTCATCATTGATGTTTCTATCTCTCTCCCTCTCCCTTCTTCTCTCAAATCAATAAAAATTATTTCAAAAAAATTAGAAATTAACATTAATTAATACTACCACATACTTCATAAGCGTACTGGTGTGGATTTAATGAGCTAATATGTTTATGAAGCATACATTATATAGTGCTAAAAAGCTTATAAGCAGCAGTTTATTATTGAGATAGTCCTACATTTGCTCACCAAGCCAAATTATATGCCTAATGTGTTCTCAGAAAGACCAGAATAGAACAGGTTAAGTCACTGATGAAGCATTTTATAGCAAGAAAAGTAAATTAAAACAATATTGTTCAACTCCAGATTCCACTTATTAAAGTGGCAAATTCCAGGGTTCTTAATAATATTCAATAAAATATTATACATTAACAACTAAAAAGAAAACATTATCATTAAATAACAGTTAAAGAGAACAAGAGGAAAACTAGGTAATGCTTAACTCTACCAAAACAATAGTAGGGGAGAGGAAAAAAGAAAACGTACCTTGTTTTTGAAAGAGCTGATTACTTTCATATACTGCTGGATTTGTTTCCCTAGTTCTTCAAACACTTTTGGTCTTTCTTCAGACTCCTGGAATCTTGTCTTAATAGGCTGACCTAAATTCTTAACGAAAGAGAGAACATACAAATTCTTCATAGAGCAGCTTCCACTATCAGAGTAGCATTGTTTCTGCAACTAATAAAATTTATTATGGATTAAAGTACATTTAATCTCCATGTGTCATATATAAATTAAATATTTTCCCCCAGCCCAATGAAATAGACAGGGTTGGGGGAAAAGTAGGTTTATAGTTTATTCTTGTATTATTTTTTATTAATTATACTAGAGGCCTGGTGCACTCATAGGGTTCAACCAGCCCTCCCCGATGGGAGCCAATCAGGGGTGGGGCTGGCCTGGCCTGGGCAAGGGGCAGCGGACGGTTTGTAGACCAGCACCACCCCGATCCACTCAGGGATGGGGCCAACAAGGCGCTAGGGGCTGTGGTCCTTCTGCCTTTGGTTTGCTGGGTTTTTATTATATAGGACGAACAACTGTAAACCTCCTTTTTGCCCCACCCTATCTTACTCGGGTTTGATACGAGAATATACCTCAATACTGTTCCATGAGGAGCCACTATCACCTGAGTCCTAATTCTCAAAATACAGTGTGGAGATAACCAAATACTAGATGCCTGCTGATAGTGACACCCAACAGTAAATATGAAGAACCGAAGCCAAAATGATAAAAAATATTTTTTAGCCTGAATCTGATGAAGCCTCGTCTATCCATCAATTTACCAGATATTAAACAGCACAGAGATGAAAATCAGCAAAACCAAGATTAGGGACAAATCCAACAGGACAAATAATACAATTTTATCCAATTAAATAAGGATACAAATGATGGAAGAACTACAGACAGAGTTGAGAGACAGGTGGAACTCACTTGGATCCTGAGTTAAACAAACTAAAAACTGACGTGAAATAAGTGGAACTTGAAAACTGACTGAATATACGGTATAGGTTAAGGTTACATTTTCTTTTAAATACATATTGAAATATTTTTGGATTAAATATGCAGGACTTGCTTTAAATAACAGGCAGAGGGAGCAGAAATGAAACAAAATTGGCCGTAAGTTGCCATCAGTTGAAGCTATTCTTCTCTCTTCATTCATGTGCTTGACATCCCCCATAACAAAAAGTAAACAAAACAAAAAACTCAACAGGAAGGATCTCACTGGAGGCTCTTGCTATTCTTGCCAGGATGATAGGAAACTGCAGGCACCATGCTTAAGCATCTCCACTCCGGGCTAGTCACAATGGCCCAGTTTGCCAAGAAACTAAGTAATCCAAAGAAATGTAGAAAGTCCTTGTGCATTTGCATCCTCTCCTAAACAAAGACCTCAATTTTAGAGAGCTCTTTGTACTTAAGCCTAAGCTTTACCGATCAGATTCTTCAAATGAAAACTGGATGTTCTGTTTTACTGAGAACCAAAGTAATACACACAGCCCTGCCCTAACTGTATTGCCTGCCTTTAGGACAGGGACACATCTTGCCAGTCTTTGTATCTCTTGACACCAAGAATGCACTCAAGTTCAATTCAATGAACATTTTAAGTCTAAAGACAGTTTTCAGAAAAATTATTTTACTACAAAAGTTGTAAAAGTGAGAAAGATAATGAACCTAGCCCTACGTTTGACTCAGTGGATAGAGCATCGGCCTGTGGACTAAAGGGTCCCAGTCTCCATTCCGGTCAAGGGCACATGCCCTGGTTGGGGGTTCGATCCCCAATAGGAGTGTGCAGGAGGCAGCTGATCAATGATTCTCTCATCACTGATGTTTCTCTCTCTCCCTCTCCCTTCCTCTCTGAAATCAATATAGTAAAAAAAAAAAAAAAAAAAAGATAATAGAACCTAAGGCAGTGGTTCTCAACCTGTGGGTCGCAACCCTTTTGGGAGTCGAACGACCCATTCACAGGGGGTCACCTAAATACATCCGGCATATCAGATATTTATATTACAATTCTTAACAGTAGCAACATTACAGTTAGAAGTAACAACAAAAATAATTTTATGGTTGGGGGTCACCACAACATGAGGAACTATATTAAATGGTCGCGGCATTAGGAAGGTTGAGAACCAGACCTACTTGATCTAATTCCTCCCAATTTTGATTGCTCTCACTGAAAACTACAGCATGGATTCAGGACACGTCTACTTTCAAGAGTCACTTACTTTTAACTCAGCCAATTTATCGATGTAAACTTGCTTTGGCTGATCTTCCCCATCTTCGTACAACCAATTTTCAGTATCTTCTAGTTTCAAAGTAAAACTGTTACGATCCTAAAGATGAAGAAAATATTATAATTAGGTCAATTTTGATTGACCAATTTTGATTTCATCAATTTTAAAATCACTTTATTCACTAGTGTAATCATAGGCACAAATGGCAACAAATCTGAATTTGCTTTTAAAAAAAACTATGAGGGGTCCAGGCTGCTGTGGGCCAGCCCACCCATGGAAGGGTCGTGGGTTCAATTCTCATTCAAGGGGACACACCTGGGTTGCAAGCTCGATCACCAGCCCCAGTGAGGCGCATGTGGGAGGGAAGCAACCAATCAGTGTGTCTCTCATACTGATGTTTCTCTCTCTCTTCCTCTCTCCCACCCTCAACTCCCTCTATGCATCAATGATAAAAATATCCTTGGATGAGAATTAAAAAGCAAAATAAATAAATAAATCCTATCTAATAAAAGAGTAATATGCAAATTAGGCATCACTCCATAACAAAGATGGCTGCCCCCATAGCCACAAGATGGCGGCGCCCAGTCTGGCTCAGCCACGCCACTGAAGTGGTCAGGCCTATTAGCCAGGCAAGTGGCAGGGGAAGCAGGGGGCCCAAGGGGCAAAACAGGTGATCAGAGGGGGTTGGAGGTCCCCTACCCAGGCCAGAGGCCTTCACCAGAGGCTGCTAGCGGGGCAAGGGCAGAGACGGTGATCGGAGGGGGCAGGGGCGGAGCCTGCAATCACAGGGGTCTAGGCACCGGTGAAGCCAGCAAAGCAGGGGCCTGGGGGTCTCCTGCCCAGGCCTGCAGCCTTGGCCAGAGGCTGCCAGTGGGGCAAGGGCAGAGCTGGCAATGGCGGGGGGCAGGATAAGAGCCAGCATGTATAGCTCAGAGGCCTGGGCTCTGTGAAGCTGGCAATGGAAGGGGCTTGGGGTCTTCTGCTCAGGCAAAGGAGTAATATGCAAATTAACCCTCACTTTGTCACAAAGATGATGGCAGCCAGGAAGCTGTAGCGAGGCAGGAGGCTTGCGTTGCCCTGGTGATGGAGGAAGCCAAGATTCCCACCTGCCCTGTGGGCCCTGAGCTCCACTCAAGGCAACAAAGTTTCAATTATAGAAGTTAAATAAATCCCAGATACCTGCTTCCAGCCTGATAACGGCCCTCAGCCCCTCACCCAGGCTGGCCAGGCACTCCAGCAGGACACCCTCAGGACAAACCAGCCAGCCCCCACCCATACACCAGGCCTCTGTCCTATATAATAAAAGATTAATATGCAAATTGACCCTAACAGCAGAACGAATGGTCACTATGACACACACTGACCACCAGGGGGCAGACGCTCACTGCAGGAGCTGCCCCCTGCTGGTCAGTGCGCTCCCACAGGGGGAACTCTGCTCAGCCACAAGCCAGGCTGATGGCTGCCAGCACAGCGGTGGTGGTGGGAGCCACTCCTGCCTCCTCAGCAGCACTAAGGATGTCCGACTGCAGCTTAGGCCTGCTCCCCGCTGGCAAGTAGACATCCCCCAAGGGCTCCGGGCTGCCAGAGTGATGTGTGACTGCCAGCTTAGGCCCATTCCCCCAGGGAGCGGGCCCAAGCCAGCAGGTAGACATCCCCCAAGGGATCCCAGACTGTGAGAGGACATAGGCCGGGCTGAGGGACCCCTCCTCCCCTGAGTGCACAAATTTTTGTGCAGCGGGCCTCTAGTTAAGTAAATAAATAAATAAATAAATAGGGGAGATAGGATATATAGAGAATAAGACTGGCACAATTTAGTTTTGCTTGATAGATACAGAGAGGTTTATTTGGCTATGTTTAAAACTTCCAAATTAGAAACTGCACTTATAAATAAGTTAAACACCAGGGAAAAGTTAGTTGATTTAAAGATACTGGGTAAATAAAAGCATACAAATATATCAGAAAGTGACAAAGACTAGCCCTAACTGGTTTGGCTCAGTAGATAGAGTGTCAGCCTGCGGACTGAAGGGTCCTAGGTTCGATTCCAGTCAAGGGCATGTACCTTGGTTGCAGGCACATCCCCAGTAGGGAGTGTGCAAGAGGCAGCTGATCGATGTTTCTCATCGATGTTTCTAACTTTCTATCTCTCTCCCTTCCTCTCTGTAAAAAATCAATAAAATATATATTTTTTTTAAAAAGTGACAAAGACTAATCTTTAGGAAACACTCCACTAATAAACACAAAATAACTCCAAAAAGTACATTTTAATCATTTTACTGTATACCCACAGATGCACACTTCCCTTCCAAGACATTTAAGGATGCTCCCAGAAGACAAATAGGTAGCCACACTGTGGCACATACTTACATCTTCACTCACAAACTTCTCATATTCACCACTGAGCTTGTCTCTCATTTCATACACATATTCTTCTACTGCGTTCTTAGCATCATTCCTCTCCTTCTCCAGCTTATCCTGCATGATCATCTTACCCTAAGGACAGTATAAATCAATTAAGACATCCATCTGGACAACTCAATCTCCTCTTAAATATTAAGTGATAATATATTTATCAAAGAAAATCCCTTTTCCTCAAATGCTTTTAATTCTGCAAGTGATCCAAGAAAGGAGAGCTGAAGTGTTAGTCCTCAGGAAATGACGACGACCAAGTGAGTTTGTGGGTATGCTTCGAAAAAAGGGGCAACAGAAATATCAACATGTAGAAACTCAAAATCAAAACTTAGAAAAAGAACTTAAAACAAGAGAACTTTAAAAAACTTTTAGTTCAGTGGTTGAGCATCGACCTATGACCCAGGAGATCACAGTTCGATTCCCAGTCAGGGCACATGCTCAGGTTACAGGCTCAATCCCCAGTAGGGGGCATGCAGGAGGCAGCCAATCGATGATTTTCTCTCATTATTGATGTTTCTATCTCTCTCTTTCTCTCTGAAATCAATAAAAAAAATATTTTTAAAAAGAATTTCATTTAAAAACTAATTATTATTAGCTCAATGTCAAAAGTGGTATCTCTACTGTATTATTGTTCCTATGGAAAACCAAGAAAATTTGTTCATACAAATGTTAAAGGTCTGTAAAAGAAAACTATTTTAAGATGCAATTCAATAAATATCCAAGAACCCAAACCTTGTATCACTCCCCATAACAAGAGTTAGATATTAACTAGCAACAGGGGAAGATACTAGTAAACAAAATAGTACTACCATTCAATGCTATGTGATTTCTCCTACCGTCAACTTCCAAGACACACCACCTCAAAATCCCAATCCCTAGTGAACATACTCACATGCCCTAACGTCAACAACACCCGCCTTAAACCAAAGCCATATGTCAAAGATCTCATAACAGAGTTTCTAGCAATACAGATGTACTTTCACCATAAAAGAATTTGGGATTGCATGGGCTCTATTAAACTTGCTCTTACATAATCCAAAAATCTAAAACTATTTTTCTCCAAACAATCAAAAATACCTAATAGAGCCTGAAGACTATGTCACATTAATGTGTTAGTTTATTATCTAAGATGTGAAATAACCACCTCATTTTCAATGTACAAGTTGAGCATCTCTCTGTCTATCTGCCATAGCAGCTGATTCTCAATTGGCAGATCCACGGTACTGGTCTTCACTTTTGCCTTCTTAGCTTGAGGTGGTTGATCCGTCTTTTTGTCTTTTGATCCAGCTTGGGAGGTCTAAGAACAAGCACATAAACAGACTAACTTAAAATTCTGAATGGGTCACATTTCAAAAGTTGTTTTTGCTGTTTATTAACTTGGTTTTCTGATTATCTAAATAACCTAGGATAATTTCTTATAGTATCTGAAAAGTTAAAATTATAAATACTATAAAAGTAGTCAAATCCATAGGGACAGAAAGTAATGGTGCTGTCAGGGCTTAGAAGGAAGAGGGGAGGGGAAATAGAAAGTTGTTAAGTGGGTATACAGTTTCAGTTGGCAAGATGAAAAACTTCTGGAGATTGGTTGCACCACAATCTGAATATATTTAACACGAATATATTGAACACTGCTGAACTGCAAACACACACACACACACACACACACACACTCTAAACAACCTCCCATAATCCCACAGTCAACATAAAATCACTATTAAATCTTCTCTAATTTTCTTCCACTCTTACCTAAACATATAGACATGCATATAAAATTAGTGGGGAGAGGATATAAAATTTTTATGGACCAGAAACATTATCAGTATAATTTCAAAATGTCTGAACGTATCTACATTGTCACAAGGAATGGGAGAACCTATTCTAGTGCACCCTGACCACAAACAGGAATTCGTTTACTACCATATAACTACTATTTTCTTTGGGTAAATAACCATTGCTTCAAATTGCATAGCAATATTTCATCCACCATTCTTTTAGGATTTTAGTGATTCCCCCTCCCCAAGTGATTGACTCTTCTGCATTTTTCTAATTGTAAATTATTTACCTATACAAATTTTTTATTCTTGATTCTATCCATCTTTTCCTGTGATTACTTTCATTGCTTTGAAAGCCCTTCCTGATCCACAGACTAGAAAAATATTAAGTTGTTTTGTTTTACTTTCAACATTCAAATTCATCTGAGTAATTTCCACATCGCCTATTCAAAAAACTTAAGTCAGATGCTGAAATGTATGTATCATTTGTATTTCGTTTCCCTTTTAATCACTTCCCAAGCCAGCTCATGAATAAAGCCTCAGTAACAACCTCCCTAAAACTTCCCACAGCTCCTTGGCATTTGGAGGTGGGTCTGGGGGTGGAGGGGGGTGGTGACTGGTGGCACTCCCTCCCTTACCTTCCACAAAAACATAGGAGAATGAGTACTTCTCTCTCCCACTACCTGTAACCCAGCCAACAACATGAAGGTTTTCTACCTTGGAAAATGTCTGTACTAGACTAAAGCATCTAGGAGCATAACTTCCTCTGTACATTATTTTCTTTTTTTATAAGTATTTATACAACTAAAACAAAGTAATTGTAATTTGTTAACAGATATGAACATGGGTAATAGACTTAAGCTACCTTAAAGCTCTGCCAAATGTTTTAAAATGCCATAATTAGAAATACTTAGGGTGAGATCATACATTGCAATGTTATAAATAGCTGGGGAAAAGGGTGTTTTTAATGCTGATAATAAATTTAACATAAAAACTCAAAAGTTAGATTTAAAAGCAAGCATGTTACATATTCATTTAAATAACTGCTTGGGGGAGAAACAAGATGGCGGCATAAGGTAAACACCGTAAATGCAGCCGTGAACAACTATTTCAGAAAAACCACAAAAAGAACACACGGACACCACTCACACCCACAGGAAGGCTGGCTGAGTGAAAATCCTACAACTAGAAAAGAGTCTGAGACTCAGAGGAGCGGCGGAAGCAAAGTACCGAGGTACGGAGGCGCGCGCACGGGGCTCGGGGAGAGGGCTGGTGCCGGAGAACGCGATTCTTTTCCAAAACGGAGAGAGCCACAAGTTCCCAGCGGCTCTGAACTCCAGTTCCAGGCGAGTTTCTGAGGACCCAGACACCCAGAGAAGGGGGACTGACTGGCACCAGGAGGAAATCCAAAGCGGGTTTCTCTCAGCGTTGTTTGCAGCAATTACCGTGGGACACAGAGACCTGGTGTCTCTCAGCGCAGGGCTGAGAAGTGCCATAGCTATTTGCTCTGCCCTGCCCTGCAAACTCCCCGAGGCCCCGCCCCGCCCCTCCCAAGCTGTGTCAGAGGTTTTTGCATATAAAAGACTGAGTAGCCTAAGGCAAAGGCTTAATCAACACCTCCTTAAAGATACAGGAGCCAGCCTAACCCAGTGGCCAGAGTGGGACTAACCTAAACAAAACAGATCCACAAGGAACACACTTAGGGCAGATGCAGTGAGCATAAAAGCCCCACTGGAACAACTCTTGCCCCATAAGGGTGTCTCCAGCACAGAAGTTCTCCCACTGTAGACACAGCTGACTCTCATAACCAAGTGGCTTAGAGGTTAATTCCTCACAGTGATCGCCTAACTCAGAAAGGGAAGCAGCCAAAATGTGGAGACAAAGAAACAGGTCACAAATGACAGAAATGGAGGAAAGAAAACGACAGGATATAGAGTTCAAAACCACGGTTATTAGGTTTTTCAAGAAATTTCTAGAGACTGCCGATAAATTTAGTGAGATCCTCAATGAACCTAATGAGACCCTCAAGGATATGATAAAGGACCAACTAGAAATTAAGCATACAATGACTGAAATAAAGAATATTATACAGACATCCAACAACAGATGAGAGGATCGCAAGAAGCAAGTCAAAGATATGAAATATGAAGAAGCAAAACCCACCCAGCGGGACAAGCAAAAAGAAAAAAGAAAAGAAGAAAAAAGAAAAAGGATCAAAAAGTATGAAGATAGTGTAAGGAGTCTCTGGGACAACTTCAAGCGCAC